>PVHP010045786.1:0-13560 GCA_004024765.1 Zapus hudsonius | reverse complement strand
GCTGCTTTAATGTTGCGAGCTTAGAGGTCCTTGTGTCGAAAATCCTTGGTTCCTGTCTCAATGGCCTATCCTGTGATGATTGAATGACTGTGGTTATAGGTCCCTTGTTCATCATTCATTGTCTGCTGAGTTCCCTATGGATCCTCCCTGATATGACTGTGGTGGCTCCTCTCTTGTCAGGATCTCATCCATCGGCCTAGGGTTGGTTGGTGGGGTTAGATGGGCCACATCTCTCTCGTTGTATCCTGAAAAACACAAACACATTAGGCTTATCCTGAGTTGGTTGAATGGCTGTGGCTATGGGTCCCTTGTTCATCCCGTCCTTCTCTGCAGGGTTCCATATGGATCCTCCACAATATGACTGTCTGAGTCTGCATATGTCAGTCCTTGGCACACAGGATCAGAAGTCAGCATGATTTCTTATTGACTGTTAACTTGACGTTTGAGAGCTTTAAAAATTCGGGCAAATAAAATCCAAGACTCACAGGATGTCTGATTCTGATCCTGACTTCCTAGCCTGGAAGTGTATGCCTTGCTAAAGTCCTTCCTCATGGTGCCTGCCCTAGAATCACTGTTCTAAGAAGTACCGCCACTGACTGGAGCAGGTCACATCCCAGTTAGACATGGAGTCCCTACAGTGGTTCTCAGGTGATGCTTAAGAACAAATATCCTTGAGAAAGAAGTTTGTCTCAGTTTCCAACTAGTCAGTGATTGAGCCATAAATCCATGCTTTCTGTTCTGATTCCTCATAAGTGCTTTCTCTGTATATTAGATTTCACAGATACATTGTGATTCCAGTGAAATTGATTTATAATACCATTAGAATTTATTATTTTTAATTTTTTAAAGTTGCCTATTTTTATCTGTGTGTGTCTGTCTGTGTGTCTGGGGGTGGGCACGCCAGGGCCTCTTGCCTCTGCAAACAAATTCTAGACATTTGTGCTTCATTTTGCATCTAGCTTACATGGATGGCTAGGAATTGAACCTGGGCCAGCAGGCTTTGCAAGCTAGTGTCTATGACTGCTGGGCCATCTTCCCAGACCCTCATTAGAACTTTTGATCACTCATTATTTGATCTGTTAAGCAGATGTTTTTGGATGGTGGCAGTTTAAGACTAGGGCATGTGTCCTCCCTCATCAGTAACTGCATCACTCCAGCAGAGCACAGATGAGTTCTTAGAAGTGCAAAAACTTCCCTGTGTGATAGTCGAGTCCTAAAGAGTTCAACCATATCTAAAAATGCATTGCTCCTTAATAATTGCTTTTTCTTATTACAATCATTTTTAAGTTTTTTCTTTGGGAGAATAATAGTGATAAAACGTTGAAAAAAAAAAACTTTCCTGGGATAATGTGCAGTGTGTGATGAAGCAGAAAAGGATTCTTGGCTGGGAGACTCTGAGGTCTATGTTAGCTGCAGTCCTAGCAGATAGCATGGTCATGAAGAATTCACTTCACTTCTCTGAAACTCAACCAAATGCCTCAAACTCAGAATGGAGAAATTTGTAAGTGATGGTGACTGGACATTGCCTCCCTCAGTTTCAAGTATCATGACTTAAAGGATCTTGGGGCCTGTCAAAGGGATCAGTTACCAGACTGTCATAAGGGCTCAGAATGGTGTTTGACCTCTAAAGCAGGTATTCATTATTATCCATTAGAAAGTCATAAATGTGTACACATATGTCATAGTGGTTCAGACACTATTATATTATTTTATATAGTAATGGTTCTTTACTATATTTCTCCCACTCAATGAGACGTGCCCTGCTCCAGTCAGTGACTGGAGTTTTAAAAATAGTGATTCTCAGGTAGGCAGGGTAAGGAAAAACTTTCAGCCAGAGTCAGAAGCTCTAAGGAGAGTCCTCAGAATGTAAGAAGAACATCCTAGGTGATTTCATATCCCATCATTGCCCCTTGTATGAAAACCACTGCTCTAAATGTGTACTTGAACCTTTTAACCTATAGGTAGATGTTGTTTAAATGGATTACTAGTGCCAGTGATAAATAAAGCTTCCATTTAGGACGTTCTTTTCCTTTTTAGAAAAGTCACCTCTATACCAAAAACTCACATTAATCTGAGCCAGCTCTCTTGAAGCCTAGTTTCAAAACAAATTAGCCAAAACAGTATAGCCACTAATAAGCCCCTTACACTACTGTGCACAATCTCAAATATGTACCTTGTAAAAACCTTTAAGAGTGTGTATATGGATGTAAATACACATGTGATACATATATTTACTCCTGGTCCAAGGGTTGGCATGACTTGTTTCTGTTACTGTAGGTTAGTTTTCTTTTTGGAGTAGTTTATAAAAGTGGAACTGTACAGTATGTACTGTCTTATGTCTGGCCTTGATGAATAAGCACTCGAGGAAGAAGATGGTGGGGAAATGAGGCATGTGGATGGTGATGTGGTCCCGAGGCTGCTGGGAAAGGGAAGAACATGATGCGCTTGGATAGCATGATGCGTGTGTGCTCGTTTTATTGCTTTTATTGAAACAGACTTTTAACAAAAAAGTACATAGTTTGACAAAAGATGTAGACCTGTGTAACCAGTAACCACTCTAGTTAGTTACCAAGCCCTAGAAAGTTCTTTCATTTCTCTTTGCAGTCAGTCTCTCACACATCCCCAGCACTCGATGCATACATAGCTCAGGAACAGTTTGGCAGTCATGTATGAAATCGAACATGCCCTCAGCATGTGAACCAGCAGCTCCACTTCTCAGTGTGCATCTAAGACAGTAAACCATGTCCACACAAAACCCTGAACAGAGGTCCTCATAGTCAGTCCGTATGTCCAGTGGGTGAGTGCACAAGCAACTGAACAACCAGCAGCATGTGCATCTGATGAAATCCTCCTCAGGAGGCGTCACAAGAGCAGGGAACCGGTGATTTCAATGCCACAGAAGAATCTCACAGAGATAGATGCTAAGTAGAGAAGACAACAGAATCACATGCTGTGCTTCAGTTTACACAAAAATCCTGGTTGGGGGGGGGGGAGCCTAATCTGTAGTAACAGAAAGTAAATTGTGTGTTAATCCTGGGGCTGGGTAGAGTTAAAAGGAAACTACTGTATTTTCTGATGAACTGAACTGGGCCACATACAGCCTTGAACTTGGCCAGGCCGATTCTGAGACTCCTGGCAGCCTCAGTGTGGAGCTTTATCTGTAGCTAGCTAGACATCATGGCTGCCCTCCAAAGCTGTAATGAGTTACCACGAGCACCCCAGGAGAGTGCTAAAACAGGAAAGTTATGACAAGAGGCAACTTAGCAAGGAGCAAAGGAGAGAGAGGGTGTCTGTGGTTTAGAGTAATAGCCAGAAAAGTTGTCTTGGTGAGATGTTGCTGTGGTTGTTGTTGTTATTGTTATTGTTACAGTGGCTTCCTCATTACCCTACTGCACTTTAATCCCTTTAGTATGTTTGTGCTGCTGAAAGGAGCCACTAAGGAGCAGTCTTTTAAGATTGGTCAAGAAATTGCTGAAGCTGTAACTGCTACCAATCCTAAACCAGTGAAGTTGAAGTTTGAAAAGGTAAGAGGAATATAATTAATCATCACATACAGGATTCATATACCTCCTAGAAATTTCTAACTTGTTCAGCCATTAACAGTATCTAGAAGTATGTTGACTACTAACTATTTAACTTCATATACTCAATGAGTCCACCCCCCCACCATTGTTGATGGTGATGGTGTTAGAAGTGAAACCCAGGACTTGCTCGTGCTAGCCAAGCTGTGCCCCATGGGCCTCCCTGTTCTTTGAGCAATACCTTATCTGTGCTATAAAGAGGACCTCCCCAGACTGTGGCACATAACAAGCTGCATCCCCTTCAGCTTGAAGAGTCTGTGCTTAAAGAATCCACAATGGCGAGAGAGCAAGAACGGCTCATCTGCTCCACTGTGTCTAGTTCCTCAGCTGGGAAGGTGTGAAGGACAAGACCCAGCAGCGGCTAAGGGTGACCCACTCAACAGCTAGGGATAAAGTCATCTGAAGCTTGCCAGCCGCTGCTGGGGGATGAAGGCCTGATAGGCACATCAACAGACACCCCTGCAGGTGGCCTTTCCCCTGGGAAGCAGATTCTTCCTTACCACATGCTCACCAGGTTCCAGGAGTGAATTTCCCAAAGAGAAGCATACAACATCTGTTTTGCTCTGTATGACGCCATCTCAGAGTCACTCCAGGTCATCACATGCCTCTCTAGATTGAAGGAGAAGGGAAAGTGTTAGTCACGGTGTAAGACCATGTGACATGGGAGATACGCTACAAAATAGTCAGCCAGGGACTTCTGTTCTTTTCTCTTTACTTTGGATATCAAATAGATACTTAATTCTTTCTCTATAAAACATCTCGTGAGTGCTGGGGATATAACTCAGTGGGTAAAGTGTTTGCCTAGCATGCTCAAAAGCCCTAGGTTTGATATCCAACCCTACATAAAACTGAGCATGGTGGCACACTCCTGTAATCCCAGCTTTTGGGAGGTGGGAACAGGACGATCAGGAGTTTGAGACCATCCTCAGCTACATAGTTAGAGGCCAGACTGGGGTGCATGAGACCCTCTCCTAAAAAACAAACAAAAGTCAGACTGATACAAAGAAATCCTCAAAGAGCCAGTAGACTACTAAAGATAGAGATGAGAAATAAATATTTGTGAGTTGGTTTGAAAAGAGTCTTCCTAAGCAGTCCAAAAAACACCCCCTTTAGCTCAGCTGGCACAGTGGCGGAGTGGGCACAGAACAGCAGTCCAAGAAAAGAAAAGGAAAAGGATGTCCTCCTCAACCTGATGCACTAAGTGGTGCATGCATTTGGAATTGGTTTGCAGTAGCAAGAAGCCCTAGTGTACCCATACTTTTGATATTTTTTGCTTCAATTTTCATTTACTGACCTCGATGATAGTCACCTGAAGGTTATTAGAAGTGTGTTAATTTCTAATTGTTAGGGATTTTCAGAAATATTTTTGTTATTATTTTAACTTGGTTGCATTGTGATTGAAGGATAAACTCTATATGCCCGCCATATAAATTTATCGAAGTTTTTGTTTTGTCTCTCATGTTGTGGTTTGTGTGTGGTTCCAGGTGATCTTGAAAAACAGTGCTCTGGTTATTGGCTAGAATTTGTAGAATGTTCTACAAATGGCCTTAGTAAGTTTGTTGCTGGTGTTTTGCTGAAGCCTTCCCTGTGTGTTCTCGCTGTTCTCTCGCCAGCTTGTTACTTTGGTGGAGGTGCTGGCATCCCCAGCCTCTGGCTCATGTGTTTGCTTGAAGAATTGACCGTCCTTGATAACCCTAGGGTGAAGTCTGCTTCTCCTGATAGTAATGCAGCTGTTTCAGCTCTCTTGGGGTTAATATTAGCATTGCTGCGCTCTCTGCTCGGAGCCTTGTGCCCTCACATTTCAGGTGCATTTCTAATAGATAGCATACAGTAAAGTCGGTGTTTATTCAGTCGATCAGTCCATTTCTGCCTCTTAATTGGAATAATGAAGCCATTTACACTTATTTGTTGATCATGTTTGAGCCTTACACAATATGAACATGACAAAAACACAAAATTTAATTTGTAAATTTAAAGAAGATAAGTATACAGGCACAATGGTGTATAGCTGTAAGTCCCAACCACTCTGGGACTGAGGGCTGAGGTAAGAAGGATCACTTGAACTCAGGAATTAAAAGCCATCCTAAAATGAAAATAAAAATAAGGAACTATTTATTTATTTTGGAGCAAAAAAAGCTTAGAGACAGGAAAAAGACGAATTCCTAGTACTTAAATATTTCTTAAAGAAAATGGAATATTCCATTGATCAGGATTTATTCTGCAGATTAATAAGATTAATAAGATTATTTATTAGAACACTTTAATTCCTCAAAATTAAAAACATCCTAAATGACCCATAGTAAGTGATTTGATGACAGAAATTATACAGTGGGCTGCTGTGCAGCTACAAAGCATTGAGCTTTCTGTACTAGAATGGAATATTCTCCAAATAAATCATTAAACACACAAGATGCACACCAGTGCATATGGTAAGCTGCCGTCGTAGGGAGAAAGGTGGATGTGGACTTGTGCCTGCCTAGAACCACCAGGCAAGAGCAAACGAACGCCGAGGGGCTTCTTGCTGCTTCTGCCTATAGCTTCAGTTTTGTGCTGTATGTAGGTAAAAAGTGATCTAAGATACGATTGACAGGCTGGGTTCAAAATAAGTGTTCAATAAATTGTCATGAACATTAAAAAAAAGATACGATTGCCAGCTCTGAGAAAGCAGATCACTGAGATAGTGCAGAAAGAAGTTAGCAGGATGGAAATAATAATGTATTGTGTGCTTTTTTTTTTATTGTCCATAATGAGTTACATTATTTAGTGGGCAAACAGTGAGTTGTTATCCCCAATTCCCCGATGTCCCCCTCCCCCATCCCCAATCAGCTAGATAACCTCCTCCATGGGTCTACTGGATCAGTCCTTGTGACAGGGGACCATGGATAGCCTAGTATTCAGTCCGGTTCTCCTGGCCCTAGTGTGTTGTTACTGAGGGGTGTATTGTGTACTTTAATATCCAGGTTTTAGATGTTAATTCATTCGATCAATAATAACTGAAACCATTTATAATTAATACCTGAGAAAAGAAAGTAACAATTTAAGAACAGTTACAGTGAGGGAAAATAATTATTGAGAAACATTTTGTCAATTTCACTGCAGGTCTATTTGCCCTGTGTTTTACAAACAAAAAAGAGGTATGTTGGTTACATGTATGAAACATTGGATCAGAAGGACCCAGTATTTGATGCAAAAGGAATAGAAACAGTTAGAAGAGATTCTTGCCCTGCTGTCTCTAAGGTACGTTCTGTGTGTCTTGTTTTCAGAATAGTAAGTGGTACTTGGCACTTAGAAATCTAGCACTCTGGAGCTGAGCTAGGAGAATCGTCGTGAACTGAAGGGCAGCCTGAGCTTCAGAGTGAGAGCTTCAGGAAGGGAGGGAGAGAAAGGAGGGAGGCAGGCTGGGCATGGGGGACACACCTTTAATCCCAGAACTTGGGAGGCAGAGGTAAGAGGATGTTTGTGAGTTCAAGGCCACCCTGAGACTACATAGTGAATTTCAGGTCAGCCTGGACTAGGGCAAGACCCTACCCCCCAAAAAATAGAAGAAAGAGAAACTAGGGAGAGAGAGCAGGCAGGTGTGCAGTGGCAGCTGTCATTGAGCACACACGGGGCTGGAGGAGCTCCGTCCACATAACTAACAACGGGGAAAAGCTCTGTCCACAGTGTGTGCATTTGGAAGCCAGGGGTTGGTGTCAGGTTTTTTTCTCATGTTTTCCTCTTTATTTTCCTGAGGCAAGGTCTCTTACTTGAGCCCAAGGCTCACGGATTCAGCTAACCCAGCTTGTTCTGGGACTGCCTTCACCTCCTCATACATTGGGATTTGAGGCAGCCCCTAAGCCCACCTGGCATTTATGTGGGTCCTTTGGACCCAAACTCCAGTCTTCACATGCAGCAAGTACTTTATCCGCTGAGCCATCTTCCCAGCCCTACGATAATAATACATTTTTTAGAGTACATAAAAATCATGCCTGATTTCTCATACCTAGAGTCTTTGACAATTTGAGCAAAACCTGGGTGCTTTCTGCTGCTCATCACTTAGCAAATGTTTCTGAAGGTATTTTAGTATACTTCCCTCAAACTACATGTAGTCTGTTTTCAGAAATAAGCTGTGTCAAGTTCCCCAAAATATTTATTATCCAATCATAAGATTTAAGTAAATCAGCAAGTTACCTGGTATGTTGGTGTGTGTGGGTAAAGTCTCACAAGTTGTTCCATTACCCAGTAGTATAACAACCATGCTGAAACATACTGAGGGAAATCTTATCTTTATACGCATCCTTTTTGTTTTAAGATACTTGAGCGTTCTCTAAAGCTGCTATTTGAAACAAGAGATATAAGTCTAATTAAACAGTATGTTCAGCGGCAATGTCTGAAGCTTTTGGAAGGAAAGGCTAGCATACAAGACTTTATCTTTGCCAAGGAGTACAGAGGAAGTTCTTCCTACAGACCTGGAGCCTGTGTGCCAGCTCTTGAACTAACAAGGTAATGATGCAGCCCACAGCCGCATAGTCCTGGGGGTCTCCAACACACAGCTGCTTCACATGGAGCCTCACCGAGGATGAGTGTAAACTCTTCTTTTCGGGGCTTTCTTTGGGAAATGAAATAGATGAAGTTGTGATCTCTGATACATTAGTTTCTTCTATTTCAGAGTCACTAAGCAGGGAGCCTGGGGAACACCCGTTGTGTAAAGTGCTTGTCACAAGCATGAGGACCTCGTTTTGGGTCCCCAACACTCACAAAAAAATGCCGAGCAGAGTGGTCCACACCAGTATTCCCAGCCCTGGAAAAGTAGAAGTGGAATCCCCGGAGCTCACTGCTAGCTAGCCTGGCCCAATGGGTGAGCTGTAGGTTCAGCCAGAGACCCACTGCCTCCTCTGCCTCCACACGTGCAGTAGAAAATCACTATGCAGTCTTGGCATTGAGCTGCCAATGCATGCAGATGGTGTCATTCTGCAGTGGATGGCTTAGCTAAGTTTCTCTGCTTTCACCGTTGGATTTAAAACACTCCTAGTCTTGGATTCATACGACTTCCCAGGCAGGGAGCAGTGAAATACAGAGAAGGTTTGAAACTTGGGCAGCATTATCCACTCAGTGTCAACTGAGTGACATGTATATAACTCCGAAAGAAGTGACATTCTACTTTGAAGGTGCTCAAATCCTGGTTTCTTTGCTTGCTTCTGACTTCATGTCCTGAAAGGGTACCTTCTGTGACTTCTGTATGTGTATACCTTCTTTGAATCTGAATAGGAAGATGCTTACTTATGACCGACGCGCAGAGCCTCGAGTTGGAGAACGAGTGCCATATGTCATTATTTATGGGGCCCCTGGAGTGCCCCTTATCCAGCTGGTAAGGCGCCCAGCAGAAGTCCTGCAGGATCCGACTCTGAGACTGAATGCCACTTACTATCTTACCAAGCAGATCCTCCCGCCCCTGGCGAGGATTTTCTCCCTTATTGGCATTGATGTCTTCAGCTGGTACCATGAGTTACCAAGGGTAAGTTTACTAATACGTGTACTTGCAATAGTCCACTGCAGAGTTTCAGTATAGTTACATGATTTATGTGCTAAGAGAAGTGAAGCAGACTGGCCTAGCAGTCTGACCTCACAAAGATGTCATGTGTTCCCAAGCTTCCCAAAAGAGAAACTTTCAAATTGTCTATGAATACCTTTTAGCTTCTGTCAAGTTACCAAATGTGATAGAAGTGTTAAGATGAGGGCTGGGCATAACCACGACAGCAAGTAAGTTCCTAACCTCTGAGCCAGAGGTTAGGAACTTACTTGCTGTTGTGGTTAGCTTTGCATTCCTGGGCAAAGCACCTGACCAAAAGCAACTCTGATGGGAGGAAGTTTTTATTTTGGCTTACAGTCTTGAGGGGAAGCTCCATGATAGCAGGGGAAAGCATGGCATGAGCAGAGGCTGGACATCACCTCTACCACAGCAGGTGGAAAACAGTAGCAGGAGAGTGAGCTGAGTTCTGGAAAGAGGGTGCTGGCTATAACCTAAGTGTGCCCCCAACAATACACCTCCGGCAAGCCTCCACTTCCAAAATTGCCACCAGCTGAGGATCAGTTATGGAAGACATCTGATCTAAACCATCACACTTGCAAGGCCTGCCAGGCCAGGTTCAATTCCCCAGTACCTACCATCTCTTTATCTCTGCTCTCAAATAAATAAATCCATTTAAAATTATTTCCCAAAAATTTCAGTGGTTAAACAACCACAAAATAACTCTTAGTGTGCCAGGTATTGGGAAGGAAATGGGGAGCAAAGCTTATTTCAGAATGAAGGTTTTGGCTGGCTGTGGTGGTGCATACCAGTAATCTCATCACTCTGGAAACTGAGACAAGCAGATCATGAGAGAGGAGGGGGGGGCAGCCTGGACTACATAGCAAGTTCTAGGTCACCCTAGGCTATGTAACAAGAACATATCTCAAAGAAATTAAAGAATGTGTGAGAAAGTGTCTAGACATAGTCCTGAAAAACCAGATGAAAGAAGGGATGGTAAACAGCACAACACTAGAATAATCCTGCCATGTGGAGATTCAGTGCAAGGAGCCATGCCTGCCTCCTCTTTCTTAGTTTACTTGCTTGATCGATAGTCTGGGTGTGTCCTGAAATCTCTAAAGTCATCACTAGTATCCGCTGTGGAACTTACGTCAGGTTGACTTGGTCATTTGTTATTACCTCAGATCATGAAGTAAGTAGTGGCCAGGCTCAGTGGCTCACACCGAGGGTGAGGTTGGAGGCTCACTGTGGGTTCTAGGTCAGCCTGGGCTAGACGGAGACCCTGCCTCAAAAAACGTTAATAAATACAATGCATAAGAAATGCAGGTAGTTTTCAGGCAAACTGATGAACAAGGCTGATATGAAACTATGCTTCTCAACAGTTTGGAGGAAGGAAAAGTAAGTACAGGCTAGGGATCTGGTTGAAACGGAAATCTGCAATGCTGCACCTTGTCTCTGCGAGGAAGCTGAGGTTTACTTTGTTCTGGAATGTGAAGCAACTGGCTTTTATCAGAGGCCGACTCAATAACTTATGCAAAGTGATTTTTAGAAGACACTAGAAGATTCCAAAAGTCGAACATGTTGCTTCAACATATAAAGTATACCAGAAGACACATCTCTGCAGCCATTGTTACCTTCAGCTAAAAAAAAATTCCTTGGTGATGTGTATCTAATTAAATGTGACATGTTCTAGGCTTATTTTTGTTGGAACTTTACACCCTTCTGGCCTAAAAGGCTGTTTTAAGCCTTTCACTAGGTTTGTCACTCTACCCTAACTTTAACCCTGGAGCAGCTTTAAACAGTATCCACTCTCTGCTTGAATTTCTTCCATAAGGCAATGAAGTCCTCTGTCGTCTTCATTGCCTTGTGTAATCACAGACATGTGTATCTTAATCTAACAACTGACTGGCAGGAGGCCCCTTTTTTCCCTCAAAAGGACCAAACAGTCTATCCAATGATAGGAAAATGTAAACCCCATAAAAGGAAAATCTTTCTTTAGTTAGCCTCAGGTTCTAAAACAGTGCCTGGCACATCATAGCTACTCGTTATTTGTTGGCTGGTTGTTTGGTTGGTTGGTTAGATGGACAGACGGACGGATGGACCGATCAACCAACTTGTAATGTAGCATGGGAACAGCTGCTTTACTGTGAATTTCTGACCTGGTGTTACAGATCCAGAAGGCTGCCAGCTCCTCCCGACATGAACCTGAAATGTGGAAAGGCACACTCTCACAATATTTCAGTACTTTGCACTGTCCAGTGTGCGATGACCTGACTCAGCATGGCATCTGCAGTGAGTGTCGGAACCAGCCTCAGCATGTGGCTATCATCCTCAACCAAGAGATCCGAGAGTTGGAGCGCAAACAGGAGCAGCTTGTGAAGGTACCTCACGCCTCAGGGAGTCTTACTCTCTTTTACTCCTTTCTTGCTTGCTTACTTACTGACTTTCTTTTTCTTTTTTTTTTTAACTTAAAAACTTATTTGCAAGCACAGAGCAAAAGAGAGAATGGGCACACCAGGACCTCTTGCTGTTGTGAAGGAACTCCAGATGCATGTGCCACTGTGCATCATCTGCCTTTACATGGGTACTGGGGAATTGAACCTGGGCCAACAGGCTTTGCAAGTAAGCACTAAGCCATTTCCCCAGCCCTAGAGTCAACTCAAATCATCTGTGAAGTGTGAAACGAAAATGAAGAGGGAAGTGAGGATTCTAAGCTAATCCACTTCTCAAAATTAAAAAAAAATACAAAAATACTACAGTTTAACTAAACTGTTAAAATGACTGTTATTCCTTGGATTTTGATCTGTAGAATCATGTATCCTATTTATTAAAACCTAGAGTGAGAAGAGCTATGTATCCAATTTCTTTTACATTAGTATTTTAAAAGTAATAAGAAAAGTTCCAATTGTTCTATCAACACTTGCCATTCTCATCAAAATCTAGTCATTTTAGGGACTGGAAATATTTTTTATTTGCAAAGAGACAGGGAGAATATGAATGAGAGAGAGACAGAGAATGGGTTTACCAGGGCCTGTTGACACTGCGAATGAACTCGAGATAGATACATTTGCCACTCTGTGCATCAGGCTTTTTTAAAAAATATTTTCTTTATTCATTTTCAAGCACACAAGAAAGAGAGAGCGAGAGAGCGCCAGGGCCACCACCTTGTGGGTCTGGCTTATGTGGGTACTGGGGAATTGAACCCAGGGCCTTAGGCACTGGAGGCAAGTGCCTTAACTGCTGAGCCATCTCTCCAGCCCCTGCATTAGGCTTTATATGGGTATCTGATCCAGGCTGTCAGGCTTTGCAAGAAACACCTTTAACCATGGAGCCATCTCTCCTGCCCCATAGGGCATCCATCCCCTACTTTTTAACTTGGGGAGATAACTTTATGAAATCTTTTTTTATTTCTTTTTTAGGTTGTGGGTTTTTTTTTTTTTTTTTTTTTTTTTTTTTTTTTTTTTTTTTTTTTTTTTTTTTTTTTTTTTTTTTTTTTTTTTTTTGTGTGTGTGTGTGTGTGTGTGTGTGTGTGTTTTGAGGTAAGGTCTCCCTCTAGCCCAGGCTGACCTGGAACTCTGTAGCTCCAGGGTAACCTTGAACTCACTGTAATCCTCCTGCCTCAGCCTCCATAGTGCTGGGATTAAAGCCACACCCACTGGCTTTCCAACTTTTTTTTTTACTTTTTATTGATAGCTTCCATAATTATAGACCATAAACCATTATGGTTTCCTTCTCCTCCCCCCCACCCCCATATCTCTTCCCCTCTCAATTAGTCTCTGTTTTATTTTGGTGTCATCATCTTTTCCTCCCATTATGTGTAGGTATTATCAGACACTGTGAAATATGAATATCAAGGCCATTTTTGTGTTTGGAAGTTTGTGTTAAAAGCAGCCCTACCCTTCTCTGGTTCTTACGGTCTTTCCGCCACCTCTTCAGCAGTAGACCCTGAGCCTCGGGAAATGTGATAGAGATGTCCCAGTGCTGAACACTCAGTTGTCACTTCTTCTCAGCACTGTGGTGTCTTTTGAGTTATCCCAGTGGTCGCCACCATCTGAAAAAGAAAAGCTTCTGTAGCCAAGGGTGAGAGTAGCATTATTATTTGGGTATGCTTATTTTAAAAAAAGTACTTGTAAGTTTGGTTGGCATAATATATGCATTTAGCCAGACAACAGCAGGTATCACTCCCCTAGGGCTCATGACTCCCCCAACCTAGGCATTATACTAGTCTTCAGTACCAGGCATATATTCCCCCCGTGGAGCAGGCCTCCAATCCAGCTAGAGTTTCCCCCACAATAGACAGGCCACTGTTCTTCTCTCCAGTTCTTCAGTCCATCTGCTTTTATCCCTTCGTGTTTCCAAATGAAACTACTGCTGGAAGCCCGGCATGGTGCACACACACCTTTGATCCCAGCACTAGGGGGCGTGGTGGAGCTCTCTTGAATCCCAGCACTAGGGGGCATGGTGGAGCCCTCC
>PVHP010045785.1:0-13567 GCA_004024765.1 Zapus hudsonius | reverse complement strand
GGGGCTGGAGAGATGTTTCAGCAGTGTGTGCTTCCTGCACAAGCATGAGGTATGAGAAGTTCTGAAACTACCAGAGTTCAAATCTCCAGATCTCATATGAGCAGCTGGGTGTGGCAGTGAACACCTGTAATCCCAGTCCCACAAAGGGAAGCAGAGACCAGAGAATTACCCAGGCTCTTGGAAAGTAGTAAGCTCTGCTATCAGTAAGAGACTCTGGCTCAAAGTGAGAATGGCAGGAAGAGTAATCAGGTGAGTGCATGGAGTACTGCAAGAGCACATGTGCATACACCACACACAGACATACACTACACACACACACCACATGCTATTTTTCCAGTGTGCCCTTTACAATCTTGAGCATTTTAAAGACCTTGGAGGTTTAAAGAAATATAAGAGATGGGATAGCTAGTTTATACCTATAATCTCAGAAGTGCTCAAAGACTTAAATAGGAAGACCACTGTGAGTTTGAGGCCAGCCTGGGCTACATTGTGAGTTACAGGTGACTCTGGGTTTGAGACTCTGCCTCAAAAAAAAAAGGAGGAGGAGGAAGAAATTTCCATGGGCTTCTGAGAATGTACATTCTGCAATGTCTCTTATGTTCGTTTTGCCTATAATGTTATTTAAATCAGATATTTCTATTTCATTTTGGTGGGAGGATGACCTGTTCATTGGTGAGAGTAGTGAAGTTACCCACCACTATTTTCCCAATATTAATTCATGACTTTACCTCTAAATAGTATTTATTTTATAATCTGGTGCATCTCTATTCAGCACACGTGTTTAGAATTTTAATGTCCTCTTGATGGGTCATTCCCATAATCAGTAGGACGTGACCTTCTTTATCTCTTTTGATGAATTTTGGTCTGAGGTCAGTTTTGTGAATCATGAAAACAGAAACACTTGCTTGTTTCCTCTGTCCATTTGCCATGCTTTCCCTCTAAGCTAACACCTGCGCTTTATGGTGAGGTACATTTCTTGGAGGCAACAAATGCTTGGTTCCTGCTTTTGGAGCCCAATCTAGTGGTCTATGTCTTTTGATTGGAGAAATTAAAACTATTAATAGGGTTATTAAAGTGTGGATACTGATTGCTCTAAAATTGCCGTTTTGTAGATTTTGTAGTATTTTCTCCGGAGGAATAATATGCTAAAAACAAGTTTCATTCAGTAAGACATTCTGTCTTTATGGATGAGTAGTATTCCACTGTAAGAAAGACCACATCCATTTCATTCTTGACATTTAATTTGGTTTGTTTTTATCTGAATATTTTTTCTGAATTTTTCTATGTGTTACATAGAACATCTGTTAGATGTTAGATGTTTCAGGATACTTTAAGCCTAGTAAAAGCGAATTGGAGTGTGAAAGTGTAGTGTATAAGCACAAATTTGCTCCACTTCTACCTTTTTTCTCCCTCATAACCTTAGAAGTTTTCTTACTTATCTGCTACTTATCTGATGGTAGACTTCGGAGATGTTAGGATTAGGCTGTAAAGGGAAGACCAGGGACAAGGAATATCCAAAGGGACCAGCAAACAAACCAGAGAACCCCGAAGTCCTTCTAGGCTAAAAAGGGTGTTGACATCCTGGCTCCCACACAATGGCAGTTTATTCAGAGTTTGTCTTTTCTAAGTCTCCAGTGAGAGTGACATTAGCCGTTGGACCTCCTATTGCTAGAGCATAGGAACATGGTGGTGTGGGCTTAAGAAACACTGAGTAGTTTGAAATTGTTGTGGGCAAGCCACTGTGCATATACCCCTGAACTCTGCTTCAAAGTAGATTCTTAATCCAGCAATTTAGGGGAAATAGTGGCCCTAGTTTCTCATTAGAATCAACTCTTCGAACACAACCTATTCTAAGCCTAGGATCCCAGCACTAAGAGGCTAACACAGGAGGATTGTGAATTGGAGGCCAGCCTGGGCTATATCGTGAGACCTTGTTGAGAGAGAGAGAGAGAGAGAGAGAGAGAGAGAGAGAGAGAGAGATCCTATTTCCCATTCTGACAGAGACATTGCAACATCTCAAACAGCTGTAAACTACTTGCTTTCTTTACCATCTATTCATCAACGTCTGGCATGGAAAGAAGGTAAGGGTTTCCATGGCTACTTAAACCAAACAAAAGGAAATAATATGTTCTTGGGCACTCAGGAGAGATTCTTTGTCGCAGTGTGACTTGACTACTGTTTCCATAGCAACAGACTATGACATCCTCTAACGAGGGAGATGTGCAGAAATGATGTGCTCACAGGAGGCTGCAGCTGGAAAGTTTTTTTGGTTTTTGTTTCCTCAAAAGTCACTGAAGGATTCTGAAAGAATCCAATCAAATTCTATTTAGAATTGGCAGTGAGTGGAGGTTGCTCTTTTCTGGTCCTCTAGATGGCATGGGGAAAAAATTAATTTCTTAAATTGTTTCTCTTCCCAGTAATAACAAATATATATGGGAAGGGAGATTTCCTCAGGCTATAGGTTCCTACAAGTACCTCTGCTTGGTGTGTAGTGGAGACACTACCTAGACAGCCACAGCAAAGTACTCCACAGAGATCCAGATCCATACTCCGGGCTGGCAGCTGCGTGGGTCTGTGGGGACAGTTAAAGGTAGCGTTGAGCCTTGAGGAGCTCAGCAAGAAGTTTCATCATCACTCTCATAAGATGCTTCCCTGTGAATTCAACAATCTCTGTTGTAGGAAAATAGTCCTCTTCAGAAGAAAATTATAACTTTTCCCATTTCCCATTAGAAAAAAATACGAGTTCTAACAATTGTAGTGTGTAGCTAGTTAGAGTTTAGAGCATAGATAACGTGTCTTGATCGCTGCTGTGATTTCTTGGAAGCCAGCATTTCCTCTCTCCCACTTCACATGCACCTATGTTAAATATTCCATTTTATAGATGTGTCATAACTTATCCCTATTGTTGGCTATTAAGAACGTTTCCCATTTACCATGACCAGCCAATGTGCAATAAATGCTGTAGTCACATCTTTGCACCGAGTAGCTCCTAGGAGGGCATCTGCTATGATCTGGATGTGGTGGTGCCTCAGGGGATCATATGTTGGAGGCTTAGTTCCCAGTCTGGTGATGTGAACAGTGTGAAACCTTTAAGAGTTAGGGCTTGGTAGGAAGATCTTAGGTCCCTAAGGGCATGCCCTCAAAAGGGTTGAAGACGGTTCTTTTGAGAATCCTGCCTTGGTTCTTTAAGAATATTGTTATCAAAGCACAGACCCAGTCCCCTTGCTCTCTGGATTTCTGTCTTGCCATGCAATCTTCCTATGTGTTCACTATCAGCTTGGAGAGCCTCACCAGAGCCAAAGTAATGCAGGTGCCATGCCCTTGAACCTTCAGAACCTTGAGCAAAATGAACTTCTTTGTAAGTGCTCAGCCACAGTATTTCATTCTACTAATAGAAAACTGGTGGACTGGGGAGATGGATCAGTGGTTAAAGGCACTTGCTTACAAAGCCTGAAGGCCTGGGTTCGATTCCCCAGTACTCATGTAAAGCCAAATGCACAAAGTGGTGTGTGCATCTGGAGTTCATTTGCAGTGGCTGGAGGGTCTCGGTGCACCCATCCCCCTCTCTACTTGCAAATAAATAAAAAAAAATATTTTTAAAAAGAAAACTGGCCAATATAACATACAAAAATGCAAGAGACACAGAGATCTAACTTCTGGAAGTTTCTTTTTTCTCTCTTGCTAAGCTTCTGTGCAAAGCTAAATGATAATCATTGAATCTGCAACACATTTCCAATAGGAAGTCAATCTGCCTCCAGTCATCAAAAGCCCAGGTTCTGCTAGTGATAAAGGAGATAATTGTGACACAACATTAAGCCTGGGCTTGTGAAGGATTTCATGTGTGTACCATTGATGTCCACTTGTAAAAACCCTGTTGCAACTGACATGCCCAAGTTACCTTCATTCAACTAAATATGCATTTTCTAGTTCTAAAGGTGAAAAGAACCTTACTTTCTCTATGTCTTTAGTCAACTTTTATGATGCCGAATGGATTCATTACAAAAGTACTTTTAAATAGTCGTGCCCAACAATCCTTACACTTGAAGATTCAGGAAAGCAGGAGCCCTAGTTATCAGAGTAAAGGAGACAAGGGAGCCTAGTTTGCACTGTGTGTACAAGTCCTTGAGAAATGGTGCTCTATTGATCCAGTGAGGAGAAAGCTAGCAATCTCACCAGCAAATGGCGAATACAGGATTGTGTGTTCTGTCCGCACAGCTTACCTGGGAAGGCTGCCATAGATTCCACTATGTGAAGAGGGCCGTCAGTTCTTGGTACTCATGGCCCATGACAGCAGCATCTTGCTCTTTCGTCTAATAGTATATCCTGGGCTCTTCCAAATAACACATCAACTTTTTCATTATTTTGTATATATCATGTGCCATTACTATAATTTATTGAGTAGTTTTATTTATGTTGTATGTTTCTTTGCATTACAAAACAGTAAAACCAACCATAAAAAGTAGCAGCAGAGAGCCTACATACATCACTTTGTAACCAGATTGTCATGCTGCCTGTCTCCGTGTGTGTGTGTGTGTGTGTGTGTGTGTGTGTGTGTGTGTGTTCATATGTGTGTGGGTACATAGATGCATAATGTTTGTGGAAAGCCAAAGGTTTTTTTCCTTATTTACTCTCCACTTTATTTAATTTTTATTTACTTAGAGAGAGTATGGGTGTACCAGGTCCTCTTGTACTGCAAACAAACTCCAGACCCATGTGCCACTTTGTGCATCTGGCTTTATGTGGGTACTGGAGAATTGAACCTGAGTCACCAGGCTTTGCAAGTGCCTGTAACTGCTGAGCCACCTTCCCAGACCCCCACCTTATTTCTTGAAACAGGGCCTCTCATTGAACCTGGAGCTCACCAATTTAGCTAGACTAGCTGTCCAGCAAGCCCCACAGATCCTCCTGTCTCTACCTCCCCAGGACTAGGATTATAGGCACGCACCACCATGCCTGACTTATATGTGGGAGCTGAGGATCTAAACTCCGGTCCCCATGCTTACACATCAAGTATGTTACTGGCTAAACCATCTCCCCAGCCCCCAGAAATTGAATGTTTTAGTGATCTGAGAAGGTGGCAGGTTAACATAGTTAACACTCCAAAGATAGACTGCCTTACCATCTCATCTCCAGACAGTTTTTTATTTTATTTATTTATTTGTTTTTTTGAGGTAGGGTCTCACTCTAGCCCAGGCCGACCTGGAATTCACTGTATAGTCTCAGGGTGGCCTTGAACTCAAGGCGATCCTCCTACCTCTGCCTCCAGAGTGCTGGGATTAAAGGTGTGCGCCACCATGCCCGGCTCCAGACAGTTTTTTAGGGAAAGGAACAAACCCAGTTAATCTGCCCAGAACCTAGGCTTGTTCCCATCAGGTGGCATCACATTCCTGATCTCTATGATGTCCAGGGCCTCTTTTGCACTCCATTGCTCTTGTTTTTCAGACATCTGGACTCGGGGACTGGGTCTGGCTAATGTTGGCATATATCAATTCTGCACTCCCCAGCAGCCACCTGGGCTGGAGAATTATCTGAGAACAAGCAAACCATTAGAAGTGGATGGCCAGACTCCTTCCTATAGTATGTAATGCAAAGTTCCCTAGCCCATCTTCCTGTCCCCTATCAACGTCCCAGGGGTAGGAGGTACTGATGGAAATGGAACCGTTGAAACTTAGGATATGTTCATTTTTTCATTTTGAAAAATGGAGATTGGACTGATGTTCTCACCAGCTGCTGTGGCCTGATTGTGAAATGTCCTCATAGGCCCATGTGTTTGAACACTCGGTCCCTAGCTGTTTGGGACTGTTTGGGAAGGTCGTGGAACCCTTAGGAAGTGGAACCTTCCTGAAGGAAGTGGGTCACTGTGACAGCCTTGAGATTTTATCGTTTGGCTGCACTTCCTATTCACCCTCTGCTTCCTAAATCTTTCTGCAATGTGACCAGCCATCTCCCACTCCTGCTGCCATGCCTCCCCCACCATAAGGGACCTCACCCCTTGGAGCCATAAGGAGAAATAAACCCTTTCCTTCCTTAAGTTGCTTCCAGTCGGGTATGTGTTCACAGCCATGAGAAAGTAACTAACACACCAGCCAGTTTTTTAAAAAATTGTCAGTGTGCATGTGCATGTGTGCCTGGGTGCACGTGTATGTGTGTGCGTGTGTGCACGTGTGTTGGGGATCAGTGCATGTGCCATAGGACATGTGTAAAAGTCAGAGGACAACTTTAAGGTGTCTTTGAGACAGAGTCTTTTGCTGCTGTAAATAAAATGCCAGACTGCAAAAGATGCTGAAAAAAAAAAAAAAAACAAGAAAAAAAGATGCTGGGATCACAGATGCATGTGCCTCCTTGCATTCAACATTTTGTAGGTACTAAGGAGTTGAACCCAGACTGGCCAGCTTTCAGGTAAGCACCTTTGACTATTGATCCATCTCCCCAGCTTTTACATTGGCCACTTGACAATGTTACTAAATGTAAATGCTATTAAATTTTTGTAATTTTGCAGACTACAAAAGAAGTGTCATATCAGTGTTGTTTTAATCTCTGCCTCTCTTGTTGAATGATGTCAGGCATCTTCTTGTGTATACGCAAGAGCCATTTGTACTTCATCTTCCTGAACAGTCAGATCCTATCCCTCGTGCATACCTCTATGGGACAGAGATGCCAATTTAATCATATAATGAAGTCCCGTGAGTTAGGGTTATGCAGCCCTACCTGTTCCGTGGATCTATCCATTCCTATCATCATTAGTTGTTTGATCACTAGCATGGAGATTATAATGCCTATCTCACAGATTTAGCCTGAAGAATTAAATGAATGTGGAATGTAGGCTCACAGAACACTTCCATACATTTCAGAGGGAATCAGCACCATAGTACTGGCTATAATACTTCACCTTCAACACGCTAGAAACTCTCAAAGACAAGGAATGGTTGATTTCCTTGAATCCTGGTCTTTCACACCAAGCGAAGAACTTGTAGTCCACCTCCAGGCTCATTTTTCAAGCTGTCTCTGTGAATACAATTCTCTCCCCTAAGATTCATGCTTCACATTTCCTACTTATCTAAACTGACAGCTCAATTTACACACAACTGCCGCCAATATTAGTAATGTCCCAGGCTCTCCCCTTCCACCCTGTCTCTTTCAGGCTCCAACTTCCATAGCTTTGCATCTAGGGAACAGCAGAGAGGATGTAGTGGGGGCCTTGGGGGAAAATTTCCAGGGCATTTGGAAAGCCAACATCAAGTGTAGCTTTCTGCTGTTGCTATGATACGGGAGGACTCTGTTTAGAGTCCCTCACCTGGAAGCTATAGACAGGGACCAGTGTGCTCTGGTTGCCATGGTGAGAAGGAAACCAGAGATATGTTCTCCATGCTCATTGGCGCTGGTGTGTCAGGTGGCCAGGGCTGCCTGAGTGCTAAGAACCCTTCATCAAATCATCATACAAGTTCACAGTCAATTGTGTGCTAGAGGTTTGAGGGTCCTGCAGCACAGAAAGACAGGAAAGGAAGAAGCGAGTATGCTCAACCCTTCTGCAACCTAGAAACAAAATATTTAGAGGAAGCCTTGTCTTTTTAAAGAATTTGCTCATATTCGTTGTCAAAGGAAAGTTTACTCCATTTTGAAATGTTTGACTTTGGGCGATTAGCATCTGCTAGTTCAGTGCTTGTCAAAATACAAGCTCCAAGCTATCTGTAGAGACAGGAGCTCCGGGCTGGAGCCAAAAGGTCCCTGCAATTTTCACTATATCTTTCAGGTCATTTGTAGGCACACTGAAGTGGGGAAAGCAATGCTTGCTTGAGACCAGCTCTCTGACTTTGCAGTCCCGTGCATGATTTTCCATGCTTATCTATGAATACACAATGCAGGTAGATAATGAACCAAATCAGATACAAAAGACAGAGAAACTAAAAGGACAAACCTTTAACTTATGGGCCATGCATCCCACATATGAATACGAAGAGGCAAATGTCAGCAATTTATATCTCACGAAGGAAACTCAAATAGTTTCCAAATCCACAGGAGACAACGCGGGCATCCCCGAAGCTACAGGGTTACATTTTCAAACTGTCCTGTGTGATGCTCACTGAGGGTCCACACACTGCCCCCCCCCCCCCACTGCAACATTATTTTCTCTCTTGATCTTAAGCTGTCTCATGTGAACAGAGAAGTTGCTGTTTCTTACTGTGCTTCATTCATACGAGGCAGAAAAGAGGAGTCAGCTTGGCGTTCATTTCCACTGGTTATCACCTGAGTGTCTTTATGCAAGTTACTTAACATCTCTCAATCTCAATAATGTACCAAATGAGTATGAAAATAGAATCTACCACAGACAGATACCTAAAAATGCCATAAGAGAACACAGTACTTGTGGCTGACAGATGGTCAGTGGTCTTCCCAAGGACCAAGATAATCTGCAGAACCAGGAAAAATCTGGCCTCTCAACTCCAACTATGGGGCTCATCTGAAGCCAGAGTCAATTTAGGAGAAGCAACACCAGTATTTCCAGCATCTTCTGCCATCCCATCAGCCCTGTGGGAATTCTTTGCTTGTTGATAATTTTTATACATCTATAATGTATTATGACCATAATCCCGTCCCATTGCCTTCGTTTGGGCCCCTTCCTATTCCCCTTTTGCTGAACCCCTTCTTCCCAACTCGCCCCTCTTCTATTTTGAGGTCCCTCTCTTTTATTAACTAGTGTGTGGGTGTGACCAGAGTTTAATTAGGTTTGTTTGCTTGGGCACAAATGGGGGACTATTTATCAATCAACAGGAACTAGAATTGCTCAGGGAGGGACGGGGCCTCATGTCCTCCTCCATCAGCCAGTATTGTGTGGGTCTTGTGCAGGTCACAACAGTCACTGTGAGATCATGAATTCAAGCCACGTCAAGACATCAGCATTCCAGAGCACTCTTCCCCATCGTCTGGTTCTCACACCCTGTCCTTGGCATTATTCTCTGAGCCCGAAGGGTGTGATGTAAATGTCTTATTTAACATTGAGCACTCCGGAATCACTCAGCATTTTGACAACTGTGAGCATTCTTAAAGGGTGAGGGAATGTGGGCGCTCCTTGGGCAAGAGGACAATGCAAGCAGCAGCCATCGATATGAGAGTCTAGTAGCAAATAGAAATTATCACAGGACTTCACTTCTCAGGCCTGTGAACTCCGGCTGCATTGCTTCTGCTAAAGGTGACTAGGCACCTGATTGACAGAGTCCACAGCTGACCACAAGGTGGCAGGATGTCCACAGAGAGACCTTCAAGCCCAGCTTCACTAGAGAACAATCCCTTTATTCTAGACTCCAGGTCGGGTCTTGATTCATGTCTGACACCCAAGATGACAAACCAAATACGCAAGTCACCATCAGCCCCCAACCCAAGTTAATATCAAATCTTCTGTGAACGCCATTCCATTGCTCAGCTCTTATACAAGACTATAAAGCAGATACTTTACCAATCTTCACATGCAAACTATGAACTTATCCCAATACAGATGAATAACTGTGAATTCCAATTTTCAATGTATAAAGGGATCAAGAAACTTTGGGTATTGAAAGAAACTGCCTAAAGTTTTGGAAATTTTTTGTTATAGTTTTTTTGTTTGTTTCTTTGTTTCTTTGTTTTTCAAGATAGGGTCTCGCTCTAGCCCAGGCTGACCTGGAATTCACTATGTAGTCTCAGGGTGGCCTTGAACTCAAGGCAATCCTCCTACTTCTGCCTCCCAAGTGCTGGGATTAAAGGTGTGCGCCACCACGCCCGGCTGCTATAGTATTTTTTATACAGAGGAAAATATCTTTAAAAACATTCCAAAGTTATTTTGGTATAATTCATATGATTACAACCATTTAAAAACCTAAAATTTCCTTCCAATCTCCCCATTTATGAGCGATCTTCTCTCTACCTTGGCATTAGTGAATATTTAAGAATGATAGAATAATTTTAATAATTTAATAAATTAAATTTAAATTTAATAATTTAATAAAATGTAATATGAATTTAATAAAATGTAGTATGAATTTTTAAAAATTTAATAAAATAAATTTAATTTAATAAATTTAATAATAATTTTAACATACACTAACTATATATAAGGTCTTACAGAACCTTATTGTTGTTTGTAGTCTGGCAACAGCTGGGAGATTGCCTTCAATGACCATCATTTCTTCAATGAAGAAAATGGCATTGCAAGGAGGCGAGAAGCCTTCCTCCCATGACAGAGCAAGTGAGTTCAGAACTGAGACCTTTTGTCAACTCTCAGGATAATTGGTACTAATTTTAATATTTTATTGAACTGTGCCCAGAAAGTCATAATTCCTTACCCTAGAGAACAGAAAGTCACTTCCTGTCAAGGAGAGTGAATATCACTTCTGCCTTGTGCGATAATGAACATTTCAGCTTACCTCTGTACAGGAAATGGTGAGGAGGTATAACCGCCTGAGAAACTTTATGGTTACTGCAGAAGGAAAGCTCTCACAGTAAAGTTAAACCCTCAAGGGATCCAGCAGATTGTCTAGAATCTGAAAGACTCCTTCTATGTCACCTCCTATCACCTGGGAAATGAGAGAGAGTAAATCAAGCAGAAGGAGCAAATGGCTCTCTGGAGATTTTGGAGATTCTGAGCCTTCCTCCTGAGGTGCAACAATAAAGTAATGTGTCTGGTTTTAAAAGAAACACAACCAGGGCTGCAGAGATGGCTCAGTGGTTAAAGGTGTTTGCTTGCAAAGCTTGATGGCCTGGGTTTGATTCCCCGGTATCCACGTAAAACCAGATACACAAAGTGGTGCATGTGCCTGGAGTTCATTTGCAGTGGCAGGAGGTCACTGGTGTGGCCAAACTCATTCTCAGTCTCTCTCCCAAATAAATAAGAACAATAATAATGATGATGATAACAAAAGAATTAAACTTAAAAAAACACACAACCCAAGTTTATCCATGCTCGTGAGCGCCCTGCAAGCCAAGCATTTACTCAGAGATGAGCTCGTCTATGGGAATTATTGTCAACATATCAGACGGAGATCTACCCATCTTCCATGTCCATTACTCTTCATCAGGTGACGGTGGAGTCATTTGGGGGAAAACTCCAGAGTCACTTCTGGGTGGGTGGTCAAGATAGACCCAGTTATGTACCATATAATTACATTTCCTCCAACTAGAGATGGCATACAAGATGGTGGACCCACTGGATTTTAAAGCTACAGCAAAACTCTTGTCTCCTAGCGCAACTGTAGTGTTCCTAGTTTCATAACACACTGCATTTCTCACCTCTGGGAGAATAAGAAAACCTATTACACTGCCGTATAAATATACAGCACGTATAATGATGCAGGACACACACTGCTGGATAAGGACAATGAAAACAGTGTTACTGATATTTACTGTATTAAATATGCTTTGATTTTGGGGGGAGTTAATTTTTTTAAATGTATTTTATTTATTTAGTTAGTTATTGAGAGAGAGAGAGAGAGAGAGAGAGAGAGGCAGACACAGAGAGAGAATGGGCGCACCAGGGCCTCCAGTCACTGCAAAGAAACTCCAGACACATGCACCACCTTGTGCATCTGTCTTTATGTGGGTACTGGGGAATCGAACTCGGGTCCTTCTGCTTTGTAGGCAAACGCCTTAACTGCTAATTAATTTTTTAGAGAATATTTATTTAATTATATTTACTTACTTAAAAAATAAAAACTTGTAGTCACCCGCGGTCTCATATGAGAACCTTTTTATTCTAAAACAGGGCCCCATGCCACGACTGGCATCAGGCCCTCCAATGTCATGGTTGCCCCGGAGTCTGGACTGCACCAGGCCACACAGAGCCCTGTAAGCATGATCGGTGATGCAACAGTGACATCACAGTCCTCAGGGAGAACCATGTTTTCTCCTTTGAGGGTTCTATATATTTTATTTTATTTATTTATTTGAGAGAGAGAGAGAGACAGACAGAGAAAGACAGAGAGAATGGGCATAACAGGGCCTCCAGCCACTGCAAATGAGCTCCAGACACACGCACCCTCTTGCTCATCTGGCTTTACATGGGCACTGGGGAATCAAACTCAGGTCCTTCTGCATTGCAGGCAAATGCCTTAACCACTAAGCCATCTCTTCAGCCAGAGGGTTCTATTTTTAACGTCAGTCTTTTTCACCATCTAATCTATATCATTTGAGAAGTGTAAAATAGTGTGCCCAGCACACCAACAAACAGCCCTTCAGGAACAGAGCCATATTGTTGGAAGTGGTGATGAAATCTGATTATCTGCATACAGTATTTGGAAACAGCATTTGGATAGCTTCAGACGATTGGAGCTATGCTCAGACAATCTCTCTCACCCAGGAGCGGATCTTCCCAATCCTCTCCCACGGGGCAGGTGTGACTCGGCAGATCAGAGCTGGTGTGGCTGGGCAGTGGCCATCTTTCCCCTCTGGTTCCTGATCTTGGGTTTATGATTGCAGACGCTCCTCAGCCATCACACAGCCTGGCTGAGTCTGCCTCTTGCCTTCTTCCCTCCCTCCACACCTAGGTGGACAGCATCGCCCAGTGTCTCAGCCAGCCTGGAAGGAAGGACTCCCTGGGTAGAGCACAGAACTTTCTGGGGATTATTTCAATGACAAATGTCATTTGATTTTGGATGGCTGCCATTTGGTTACCACTTCCATGATACTCCTGCCAACCCAGGGAAAGCATCACCAATAAAACCTGTTTCCAGAGATTCACCCAGTAAGCAACAAACTGATTCAAGCTGGAGGCTCAGCATGGCTGACAGCAAGCTCCCCACTTGGCCTTCCTCTTTCCTCGTTTCTTTTCAGCCGCCATCACCAGTAGGAAGTCACCCTCCACCCCACCTCATCCAATTATGTTTTGACAATCCTGTACCTCACATTGAAAAGCATGAGGCCGCACAGCTGAAGAAGGATGGCGGCTCCAAGTGTTCACAAGTCCAAATGTCAGCACAGAAGCTCCTGGGCTCACCCAGCTCAGAGTTCCTTATAAATCGCTGCCTAGAAAGGTATTTCTTTTTACACCTTATGTGATTTTTGACAATTGTATACATGCATCTAGTATTCATCCTCCATTACTTTTTATTTTGAGAATTTCATATTTGTATGTAATGTGTTTTGACCATATATATGCCTTTTATCCTCTATTATAACCCATCTTAACCCAACCAAACCCCTCCTCTTCCCAACTCATCCTGAGGAAGATATTCCTTGTTCTTTTTGTTGTTGTTGTTGTTTATAAAACAATTTTTGTGAGCTGGAGAGATGGCTCAGCGGTTAAGGCACTTTCCTCCAGTGCCTAAGGCTCCAGGGTTTAATTCCCCAGGACCCGCATAAGCCAGACCCACAAGGTGGTGGCCCTGGTGTGCTCTCTCTTTATCTCTCTCTCTCTCTCTCTCTTTCTCTCTCTCTCTGTATCTCTGCTTGAAAATAAATAAATAAAATATTTTTTAAAAAATAAAATAAAACAATTTTTTGCTAATGACAAAGCAGTATCTTTTCTAAAGTTGGAAATTGAAAATATCGTCTTGATATTCCCTGCTATTTCTATTAACACTCATGTGTACATTTTCCCACA
>PVHP010045784.1:0-13564 GCA_004024765.1 Zapus hudsonius | reverse complement strand
GTGAGAGCCGTGGTGGGGGAGACTATCCAGAGGCATGGCACCCCTCAGTAACAACATACTAGGGCCAGGAGAACCTGGCTGCATACTAGGCTATCCATGGTCCCCTATCGCAAGAAATGATCCAGACGACCCATGGAGGAGGATATCCAGCTGATTGGGGATGGGGGGGCATCGGGGAATTGGGGATAACAACTCATTGTTTGCCCACTAAATAATGTAACGCATTATGGACAATGAAAAAAAAAAGAATACAACTGCCGAATCCTGCTGGGAGGGCAGCGTTTCATGATAATCACCCACACTGGGGTGGGCTTTTCAGTGATACAGCTCCCTGAGAGTCACCCATGCTTCTGTAAGTAAACCCAATAAACTCATTGGTTCATCAAGCTAGACACGAGTGGAATTCATGTTTCCCTAGGTCAAGTCACACACTTGCCGTTTTGAGGAAAGAGAATGACCTACTCATAAAATCCACGTGGTGCTCAGAATGGGCAGTTGCACACAGAGTCAAAGGGATTGTGGCAAGCTCATTTAATTTTGTTTGGACAAGAAAAAGTTTTATTGCTATTTTATTTTAAAATTAGTATTTTACTGGGCTTGGTGGCACATGCCTTTAATCCCAGCACTCGGAAGGCAGAGGTAGGAGGATTGCTGTGAATTTGAGGCCATCCTGAGACTACATAGTGAATTCCAGGTCAGCCTGGGTTAGAGTGAGACCCTACCTCAAAAAACAAAAAAAAATTTTAATGTTTATATATTTAAATATTTTTATGCAAGGAAAGAGAGGAGGGGTAGAGCCTCTTATCACTACAATCAAACTCCGTATGTATGCACCACTTTGTGCATCTGGTTTTATGTGTTCTGGGGGAATTTAACCTGGTTTGGTAGGCTTTGCAAGCAAGAGCCTTTAACCATTGAGTCATCTCTCCAGTCCCAAATTACTTTAATTGTACAAACTTTTGTAGTACATTGTTATGATTTGATTCCTATATACAGTGTGTAATGATCAAATCAGAGTGGCTAATAATTCTATGTTTCTCTCATCCCACTATCATCTGACATTCATTGTTTCTGATGGGAGATTGGCCATTAACCTCCTTTGGCTTCCGTTTTATGTAATGACTTGTTTTTGTTATGTGTATGTTTATGGGGGGTGTTTGAGATAGGGTCTCACTCCAGCCCAGGCTGGTCTGGAGTTCACTATGTAGTCCCAGGGTGGCCTCAAACTCACAGTGATTCTCCTATCTCTGCCTGGGATTAAAGTTAAGGTAAGGTAAAAAAGTATGCACCACTACTATACCCAACTTCTTTATTCCTTTAAAAAATACTTTTGTTTATTTGAGAGGAGAAAGGGGGGGCAAGAACAAGCTGGGGATACAAGGTAAGCTGGACTAATTGACCCAAAAGGTCCACTCCCAGCAACACATCTCCTCCATCAAGGCTCCATCAGTAAGAAGCTTAATCATAAATCCTTGAGGCTTAAGGGGGCCACTTTACATTCAAATACCACAGCATGATTTTCCTAAATTCTTTGAGCATTGTTTTATTAAAAAATATTTAATTTACTTATCTATTTGAGAGCGAAAGAGGCAGACAGAAAGTGAGTATTGGCACATTAGGGCTTCCTGCCACTGCAAAGGAACTCCAGATTCATGAACCACTTAATAAATAATCTGGCTTTACATGGTACTGGGGAATTGAACTGGGGCCATCAGGCTTTGCAAGCAAGCATCTTTAACCATTGAATCATCTCCCCAGCCCATCTCTGAACATGGTTTAAAAAATTTGTGTGAATATGTGTGGAGGTGTATACACTTTTGTGTCTGGAGGCCAGAGGGCAACCTCAGGTGTCATTCCTCAGGTACCATTTCACTGGCATGGAACTTGCCATGTAGGCTAGAATGGCTGGCCACTGACCCTGGGAATCTGCCTATATCTGTATTCCCAGCTCTTGGATTATAAGCAAGCACCACTGATGTGGGAATTTGGGGGTTCGGGGAGGTCCCCTCAGATTTATAAATCCCAAATTTTGGGTTCTTTCCTAATATTTAATGAATAATAAAGATGCAACCAAGAAGGACAAATGATGAATTATTGAGTTTATTTGGGGAGAAATCACAAATTGTGGAGTTTATTTAAAGAGAATTGAGACCTGGAAAGGAAGACTGGAACATTTTTATGTGGGAAAAGCTGGAAACCCATGATAGCTAGAAAATCTGAAGCTTAAAAAAATGAAGTTCAGAAGGGGCTGTGAACACGTGGAAAGCCAAAGCAACTGGGGATTAGAAAGTGAAGTTCAAAAGGGGCTGGGAACACATGAGAGCTTTGAGGAAAGGTTTAGAGGGATTGTGAACACATGGCAGCGCCCATGTGGCAGGTCCTGAGTGGCAATCCACACCTAGTAAATTTAGGGATCATGAAACAGATAGAGCGGGGATATAATATATATATTTTGTTTGTTTGTTTTTTGAGGTAGGGTCTCACTCTAGTCCAGGCTGACCTGGAATTCACTATGTAGTCTCAGGCCTTGAACTCATGGTGATCCTCCTACCTCTGCTTCCCGAGTGCTGGGATTAAAGGCGTGCGCCACCACGCCCGGCCTAGAGCGGGGATATTGAGATTAAAGAGGGGAATACACTTGGCATCAGCTGCATGCTTTCTCAAGGGGTGAAGAGGGGAGGAGAGAGCCCACATGGCTGATCCAGAGTGGTAATACACACATAATTAAATTAGAGACTATCAGAGCAGAGAGACCAGAATTAAAGACACATTAAAAGACAGGGTTAGGTCTCCCTTCCCCACCCGAGTGGGGCTGGGAACTGAGACACACATGAGGGAAACTCAGGCCACACCAGATGCAGATGAGAGGATTTTAGAAACTGAGATCTCAGGAAGAAGAGGCCGACTTAGGTCACCTTTTTAGGGTTTAGTTCAGGTAAACTGGTGTGATGGTTAAATTTGTTGTCAACTTGACCTTTCTGGTAATCTTGGGTTGGTCTCTGAGGATGTTTACAGGAAGGCAGCCTCTCAGTAGGGGGCAGGATGTAAGGAGGCTCAGGAAAACTAGAAACAAACTTTCCTTCCTGGGAGGGCAGTGCAGGAGGTAATTCAAGGTTTATTCAAGGAATAAACAAGTCTGGGAAAGGGTTGCAAGACCCCACCCTGAGGATATGTAAATGGGAAGGAGATTTCTCTCCCTTGGCCTCCCGCCTGTTTGTTGCTGTATGTGTGTGGTGCTGGTGATGGGTTTCTCTCTCTGCTTGAACCGATGAAAAGAGGGGGCCAGTCTCTCACCATTATGGGACTGCCCCTGTATCTATAGCTTCAATAAATCCTTTCCTCCCATAACTGTGCCTAGTTTAGAGATTCATCCCAGTGGTATGTGGCTGACTACGACAGTTTTAGAGACCATCAGACAGATAGAGCAGAGAGATCAGAATTAAAGAGACATTAAAAGACAGGGTTAGGTCTCCCTTCCCCACCTGGCTGGGAACTGAGACTGGAATTCTTCTTGTTTTGCTAGTTTGGAGTGTGCTTGCTTGCTTGCTTCTGGAGGTGCTATCTCTTTCTCTGCTTGCTTCTGTAAAAGGGGGCCAGCCTTTTTTCTTTAACTTCCCCTGGGTCTGTTACTTCAATAAATTCTTTCCTCCCCCAAATTGTGTCTGGTTTGGAGATTCATCCCAGCGGTGTGTGACTATGACAGTGAGCTAATGTACTTATGCTCCTTTGATGACGTTGCTTGTAGATCTTCACTGATAAACCTTCCTGCTTTTCCAAGTTTTAACTCAAAATGAATAATTTTTAAGCTGGGCATGGTAGTACACGCCTTTAATCCCAGCATTCAGGAGGCAGAGGTAGGAGGATTGCCATGAGTTCAAGGCCACCCTGAGACTATATAGTGAATTCCAGGTCAGCCTGGACTAGAGTGAGACCCTACCTTGAAAAACCAAAGGAGAAAAAAGTATAACTTTTTACCCCTTTCTATCACCTTTGGATTCTGGCCATAACCCTAACCATGCTCTGGATTTTCTCCCAGTTTCTTTGATATCTCTCTGCTCCCTGCCATGTATTTGCTTACTGACCTCCATTGCTAAACCTGACTGCTTTCTGGACAATAATTGAAAAAGCATAACTTTCTTTCTGTTACCCATCTCTGTTCTGGAGGTGTAGCTCACTTAGTAGAGTGCTTGGCTTACATATAGGTTTGATCTCCAGCATCACATAAACCTGGCATAATGGCACTGGCTCATCATCTGAATCCTTGGCTAGTGAGTTCAAGGCCAGCCTGGAATACAAGAAACCCTGTCTCAAAACAACCACAACAATGACGAAAACAATATTATCCATCTCTCTTTTCCCAGCAGCTGCTGAGATTAACAGCTTGCCTTCTCTTTGGGTTTTCTCTCAAATGCTAATAAAATTGTTTTTAAGCTTGATTCCGAGTCCATTTCTAAATTCTTTTATTAACAAGGTTAAGGACCCACAAAAGGCCACTTTGTTCATCTGGCTTTATGTGGATACTGGGAAATTGACCCTCCTCATCAGATGTTGCAGGCAAGCAATTTAACAGCTGAGCCATCTCTGGAGCCCTATCTTCTGTTTTTTTGAGAGCGGGTCTTTCATTGGCTTGGAGCTTGATAAGCAGGCCAAACTGACTGGGGCCAGGAAACCCCAGGGATTAATCTGTCTCCACCTCCCCAGTGCTGGGGTTACAAGTACCCATCACCACATTTTTTTTTTTTTTTTGGTTTTTCGAGGTAGGGTCTCGCTCTAGCCCAGGCTGACCTGGAATTCACTATGTAGTCTCAGGGTGGACTTGAGCTCATGGCGATCCTCCTACCTCTGCCTCCTGAGTGCTGGGATTAAAGGAGTGCACCACCATGCCTGGTTTGTCTTTTTTTTTTCTTTTACACTAGTCTGGGGATTGAATTTAGGTCCTCATGCACTTTCCTGACTAAACTATCTCATTTATTATTTTGAGACGTCTAAAATGCCCCAGGCTAACCTGGAATTCATTATGTAGCTAAGGATGACCTAGAATTTATGATTCTTCCTGTCTACCTCCTGAGTGCTGGTATTACAGGCACATGCCACCACACTCAGTTTCATGTGTGGTGTGGTGCCAGGGATTGAACCTAGGGCTTTGTGCATGCTAGGGGGGATAATGACATGAAAAAGTCTGTCTATGCTCAGTACAAAGTCAGTTTTTTTGTGTATGTTCAAACATTTTCAGTGTTTGTTTGCATCCAAGAATGTAGAATCCATGGGTTTGAGCCACATGTACCCACAGAATGGAACGATGCTCACCCTTCAAAGATAGAATTCCTGTCATTAATGAGTACACTAAGGGAGGGAGACATTATGCTCAATGAAACAGGGCAGGAACAACAAGTGTTGTGTTTCTCACTCAAATATGGAATGAAAAAAATGTCCAAGTAAGCAAAGTAAAATGGTGAGTGCCAAGGGCTAGCAAAGTAGGGTAGGGAAGGTTAGTAAAGGAGAGTGGTTTTGGATTTTGTGTGAGTGATATCCTGACTCAGAGCTTTGGTATGAGCCCCTGTCGGAGGAACGTGGAAGGACTCCTGAGCAGAGGGAGGCATAAATCTACACAGAAAATGAGGTGAGTGCAAGACACCACAAAGTCTAACTCTGGGACACAAGAAGGGAAAGATCCACATCCATTTATCCAAATGGAGTGGGTATTTAAAGAAAACTTAGTTCCCGAATGCTTGAAATACACCTGCCAGAGGAGGGGAGGTCACTGAGGAGAGAATGCAGAAGAGCTATGAGGAAAACAGTCACCCACAGACACAGAGGGAGGAGGAGTTATGGAGGGGGAGGAATCAGAGAACAGGGGAGGAGGGACTGTGGAGGAAGAGAAGTCACTAGAGAGAGAGAGGAGCCTAGAGCTGAGGAGGAGGTAGACTCCACACTTGTGAAAATATGTAGCTGGTCCATTTTCTGCCCTTGAAGACCCAATCCTGGTCCTGTGCCCCCAACTTCTCTGCCTCTGGTGGTCTTGCTGGAATGTGTGCCCCACAGCCCTGTTTCGCTAACTGCTCCGTCTGTTTCGCTAACTGCTCTTTCTTGGGCTCTGGATGTAGTGGAGGCTGTTATCACTCTTAGAGTCTTTTTTTCCCTGATGTTGTGAGTCTGGGGCATCAGAACAGGTGCCTCAGCTCCTTAGCCTCCACGCCCTCTTCACCCAATGAACCTCTCCCTTAAGTACAACCTAAGGTGTCTCAGCAGCTGCTGCGAGAAAGCAGTGCCTTGAGGATTGGTATCTGCTGGAATGAAGTCAACATTTGCTCTAAGTAAATTGCCCCTCCATTGCACCCCCTGGTGACCACACAGATTCAGAGAGCGCTCACAACGTTTTCACAAGGAAAGAGGCCAGGGCATGGTGGCTCACATTTTAGTCCCAGCACTCAGGAGGCTGAGGTAGGAAGAGTACTGTGAGTTCAGGCTAACCTGGGGCTACTGAGTGAGTTCAAGGTCAGCCTGGGCTAAAGTGACACCCTACTTCAAAAACAAAACAAAACAAACAAAACCCAATAAATAAAGATTGCACCTGGGCTGAGCACCAATCCCCTGGTCTCTGACTGTGTAGAATATATGGACCAGTGGACAAGTATCATTTCTCTAAGAGATACAGTGCCAACACCAATGTCCTGTCCACTAGTATGGACAGTGATGATGCCTTTGTGAGTCAGTTAAAATTGTAGTAAAAAAGAGAAACTTGAGAGCTGAGGAAATGCTCAGTAGTTAAACGCACTTGCTTCAGAGGAATATCCCAGGCAGAAAAAAAAAAACAAAAACAAAAACAAAAACAAAAAAAAAAACCCAGAAGGGCTCCAGGGCAGTGCTTTTCAGGATGAGCCAGTGAGTGTGTGACGAAAATGTGAGGGAAGCCAGGAGCCTGGGGTCACTCTGTAGTTCACTGGTAAGGAGCATGGTGCCGCACACCTGTAATAGCAACACTTGAGAGGTTGAAGCAGGACGATCCAGAGTGAGTCCTAGGACCACGTGAGCTTCAAAGCAGGACCATGTCTCAATAAACAAAACAAGAATATCTTATTTCTTCCAGGAGGATCCATAGGTAGCTGGGCAGCATGGATGTTCCCTCTGCCCTTCCATGCCCTGGGATGATGTGGGGCATTCTTATCTCCACACACACAGGTGTCCCCATACATATTCACCCATGCACATTCACACACATATGAGCATACACATGATCACGGACTTTAACATCAACTATGGCTCTTCACAGCCCTGCTAGTGGGTCTGGTGTCAACCACTTCTTTTGTTCATCGTTGGTATAAGGACTGAATGATTACCTCCTCCAGAATTCATAGGTATTAAGGGATAGGATTTTTGGAAGGTGTCAAGACCATGGAAACTCATGAACAGAAATAGTATACTGAAAAAGGGACCCCAGAGAGGGCTCTTGCCATCTCTGCCAGGTAAGGACTGGAGACATTGACTATCTGCAACCAGGAAGAGGGTCCTCACCACAGTGCCAGTGAGCACATGGAACCCAGGTCCTGACTCTCAGGGAGAGATAGCAGCCACCAGCCCAGCTCTGACTTCCACAGCACTGGCAATTGGAGAGAGTTGAGTGTGAGTGAAAGGATATGTGCCTCAGCATTCTGCCCAGGCTCCCCAGGGACAGCACTGCATCCCATCCCCTTCAGTCCTGGGTCCCCAGCATCCCACCAGATGTTCCTCCTAGCTTCTTTCTTATTACCAGCTCATCATCTCCCTAGGTGGGGTCTGCAGTGTTTAGTCCACACTTGTTCCCAGGGCTGGGAGAGTGAGCAGTCCCTCCTGGGCCTGAATCAACAGATGCTGTCAATGTCCACCCCTACCCTGGAGTCAGGTCCCTAGGTTCTGGCTAGGCTGGCTCTTACCGGAGCTCCACTCTCATTTAGAGGTGTCACAGACCCAGCCAGGCTGAGCAGCAGGAGGGACCAAGGTGGCCTGGATCATAGGTTTAGTAAGGACAGAGCAGCTATGACCCAGGAACCTGTGCATGAGTCCTAGCTGTCTTCTTCCACTGCCAGGCCCCAGGAAGTTCAGGTAGATAGCAGAGCAGAGGAACTAGTCTCCTTGGGGATACTTGGTCCCTTTGAGTGGTCCTGGGTCACTCTTGAGGCAGACCCTCATCTTTGGATTGATCCAGGTCCCTAGGGGTGAGCCTGGCTTTCTTAGCAGTCATGGGTTCACTTATAGTGGTCTCAAGTCTTTGGGCATGGCTTGTGTCCTCTTGGGTTGGTCCTAAGTCCCCCCAGGTGTGGTCTTGGGTTCCTGGTGGTGGTTCTGGGTCCTAGTTCATGTTAGTATGAGGTTCTCACTTGACCTTGGTGTTGTCCTGTGGCCCCAAGCTCTGCCCCTGCTGTCCTTCAGGATATTGGTCTGAGGATGGGCTGGGTCAACTGCCCTCCACCCAGCCCACATCATTGTGGGAGGACACAGGCGTCTTCCTGCCACTGAGCACCTGCCCTTTGCCTCCCAGGGCTGAGGGTGAAACTGAATCCTGGACAGTGACACCCGGGCTATTTTGGAGCTGGGCTGGGCTGGCAAGAGGTGGGGGTGGAATGGGGGCGGGCCCATCTTTTTCTAGCTGACAGCATTTGCCTGTCCTTTCGTCCCTGTCCAGTCTGAGGACCAGCAGGAGAGTGGGCTGCTGGGTTGGAACCACGTCGTCCTGGGCCCCAAGGAAGGAGGCAATACCCAGCAGCCCTCATCTTACCATCTGTGCCCCCATCCTGGGTGCTGGCTGAGTCCCTGGTAGAGACAGGTGAGGAGGTACAGCTACTGTGGGGTCCATTCTGCATCCCTGGAGGGCGACTGCACTGAAGGTCATGCTCTTCTTCAGAACTGAAGGACCTTAGGGGTCCAGCAAGGCTGAGTCCTTCCCTGGGAAGAGAGTGGGCTGGATGCCAGACCTGGCTCCTCTGGTGACAAAGTTGAGCCCTCCGACTGGGAAGGGGTGGCCTGTCCCGAGGGGCTTAAGGCTGATGCTGACACTATACACCCACTGCCTGGCCCCATGGCCCCCCATTCTGTGGACTGCCTGGGGGGTCTGATGGCCCTGCCCCCAGTTCTGAGATGGATGCCCGCTGACAGCTGGGGCTATTTTGGGCCTGTTGGCTCAGTGGAGGGGACAGCCAGAGGGGCAGCGACACTTGACTCCAGGAAAGAATTTCCCAGGGAGTGGGGGAAGCCATAGGCCCAGGGTCTAAGGTGAGGCTGGGCTTAGGGGCTGCCCTTGGAAATCCTCTTTGGAAGGACACAAAGGCTATAGACCTGCTGGTTCTGACTGGGGTGGTGGGGAGAGCTAGCAAGATGGGGATCCAGGGACGGAGGGAGACTTTGTGGGGCCATGTGTCTGTAGGTCATTTCCCACTTTTTCCATCTGGAAAAGCCGTCACCCTGCAAGGAGGAGAATGGCCAAGTTCTGTTAAAGTTGTGGCGTTTGTGTGTGTGTGTGTGTGTGTGTGTGTGTGTGTGTGTGTGTGCGCGCGCGCGCGCGCATGAGCCAGCTGCAATGGCTCCTGTGGTTTACCTGGGTAGGACTCAGCCTTCAATAGCCGAGGAGACTGACAGTGGCTCCCAAGGAGCTATCTTCCTTGACAGACACTTGAGAAAGGGGCTTCCTTGGGGAGGGTAAGGACTACCACCTGGGTGTCCCCTGATGAGGACTCACTGCTGCAGGCTGTTGCTCAAACTAGACAGGAGGAGGAGGAGGCATCTGTAGATCTCTCTCTCTCTCTCTCTCTCTCTCTCTCTCTCTCTCTCTCTGGATGGATTTCCTGGAAACTCCCCAGGTAGCCTCAGTTTCCTCATCTGTTGTATGTGCTCAGACATAAGAGCAGCTTCCCAGTTCTGGAGTATATGCATTCTAGGACCCTCTCTCTGGCCTCAGGCCTGCTTGGGGCTCCAAGGCTATCACTCAGAGTGAGCCCCCTCAGATCCCATAATAATAGTGGGCAGTGTCACTGACCAGAAATACATTGTGGAGGGAATGTAGGCCTTTAGCAGGGGTCTAAGGGCAACATTCTTGGAAGCCCAAGGAGACTCTACAGTCCCTGCCCACTCTTGCTGTTCCAGAGCCAGTTTGGGTTCCTGCTGAGGGCTGGGCCCGGCTTTCCTTTAACATATGAGCACCAGGCTTCCTGCATACACTTGTTCAAGTGTCTCTGGCCAGGCCACCCCAGGCCCAGCAAAAGGATGCTCTTTATTGCTTATGGGAAATGTATAGATTGATGGTGTGATTTTGGGGGAGTGCTGGAAAGACCTATGGCTCAAGGTCCCCGCTAGGATGCTGTGGCTGAGGACCCAGCATGAGTTCAGTGTGAAGTCTCAAAGGCCATATCCAAATGCTCAGAGTCCAGGAAGGTGGGACTAGATTTGTACTCTGGTCTATGCTGCCTGGTGGCCGTGAGTTCTGAGAGATGAGGCTGGCTGGAAGTGGAGTGGGCTCTGCAACTGAGGTGCTGACTGGACAGTGAGTCAGCAAACCAGTGACCACAACCCAGCTCTGGTCCAGGCTCGCCTCCTAGAAGGGGATTAGAGGATTAGGTACCTAAATCACAGGACTGGGCGCTGAAGGTCTCCTGGAAACACAAACTACTTCATCTTATAGCAGGCAGCCCATGTTCAGAGACTGGAGGTTCTGGATGGAGCAAGGGCCAGAGGCTGGTGCCGTGGTGAAGGCCTCACACTGGGACACATGGTCTGCCAGGAGTGGACAAAGTGAAGCACATCAGGCCAGCCATGGTGCTCACTGTCCTTACATAAGACCCAGTGCTGGCAGGCAGTGTCACTCCATCCCACAGGATCAGGAATTGGCTAGCTGGGGCTGAGTGCTGGGTGGGCAAAGGTCAGTGTCACCTGGAGCCTTGGTGCTGACAATACACAGGAAGACTGAAGTATGCAACCTCATCACTGTAGGGAGCCCAGCTGACAAGGCCATGGCTGACGCCTGTGTATTGACCAGGCCCCTGGGCTCCAGGCCCAGTTGATCCCCAGCTTTTACTGGATTAGGGCTGTTACCCTAGCTCTAGCCTACCCGAATCCACTTGCTGTCGTTTCCAGACACTTATTGTACTCTCCTGACCTAATCTGGACCAGACAAGGGCAGACAGAAAATTTCTGAATGAGAATATATATAGGGGTACCTACAACCCATTGGGCAGAGACACTTGTGTTAGGAAAAGCCTCTGGAACTGGAGGGGGATGTCCTTTCTTCCTTGATGGTTGATAAAGAACATGTCAAAGGCCCAGGACACCACTTTGTAGGATTGGAGCTGGGGCAGAAGGAGATGCTACCACCATTTAGATTACTGCCAGGCCCCCAAATCTGTGAAAGAACCTAATTTGCGCTGCTGGCACAGCTTGGGGTGAGGAAGACTAGATTTGCTGGGCAGGCCATGCCATGCCGAGTTGGCCAGTATCGCTGGGTTCTTCTGGCATCATGGGATGAAGGAGTGGGGGTGGGACATAGGAGAAGGGTTCGTTCTAGCACTTCTATGACCATTGCTCCTCCTCCTTGCAGCCCCCCACCCCAGGCCACCACCATGGACCACTCCTTCAGCGGTGCACCCCGATTCCTGACGCGGCCCAAGGCTTTCGTGGTATCCGTGGGCAAGGACGCCACGCTGAGCTGTCAGATAGTGGGCAACCCCAGGCCTCACGTGAGCTGGGAGAAGGACAGGCAGCCAGTGGAGGCTGGGGCGCGCTTCCGCCTTGCCCAGGATGGAGACATGTACCGCCTCACCATCCTGGACCTGGCGCTCGGCGACAGCGGGCAGTACGTGTGCCGAGCGCGGAACGCCATCGGAGAGGCCTTCGCGGCCGTGGGCCTGCGGGTGGACGCGGACGCCACGTTCGCAGAGCAGGCACCCCACTTTCTGCTGCGGCCCACCTCCATCCGCGTGCGCGAGGGCGCCGACGCCACCTTCCGCTGCCGCGTGCGTGGCTCGCCACCGCCAGCCGTGAGCTGGTCCAAAGACGGACGGCGCCTCGGAGCCCCGGACGCGCCCCGCGTGCGCGTGGAGGAGCACGGCGAGGCGAGTGCGCTTCGCATCCGGGCCGCGCGTCTGCGCGACGGTGGCACCTACGAGGTGCGCGCCGAGAACCCGCTGGGCACAGCGAGCGCCGCCGCCGCGCTGGTGGTGGATTCCGACGCCGCTGCCGAGGCTGCCACCGGCCCGCCCGGGGCCTCCACCGCCGCGCTCCTGGCGCACCTGCAGCAGCGGCGCGAGGCCATGCGCGCCGAGGGGGTGCCCCCCTCGCCACCCGGAGCCGCCACGCGCACCTGCACGGTGACCGAGGGCAAGCACGCACGCCTCAGCTGCTATGTGACCGGAGAACCCAAACCTGAGACAGTGTGGAAGAAGGACGGGCAGCTGGTGACCGAGGGCCGGCGACATGTGGTATACGAGGATGAACAGGAGAACTTCGTCCTCAAGATCCTGTTTTGTAAGCAGTCGGACCGCGGCCTCTACACATGCACGGCCTCTAACCTCGTGGGCCAGACATACAGCTCCGTGCTGGTCGTCGTGCGAGGTGAGCCCCAGGGTAGTGGTATGGGACCCTGAACAAAATGGCCTTCTGCCACCAGCCAGGGGGTCACGCCGCTGCGCTCCCAAGTCCAGAGCTGATCCCAAGGCACAAAAAGGCCTCACAATCCGGTCTGAGGTCTGGGAGGCTGTCGCCTTTCATGAGTCTCAGTTTGTCAAAATGGATGGGCAGTGGACAGTTGGCCTGTCCTATTATGGGGACCCATTGCCCCTGCCAACTATCCCTACCCTCTCTGGTCCTTACCCATACCTCACTTATCTAAGCCTCCCACCATCTCCCCCTCCTCTCCACCTCATCTTTCTGACTCCTCTTCCCCATTTCCGCTTCTTCCAGTCCCCTGCTCTTTACCCACCCTCCCAAATCCCCCCAAACTTCTCCGCCCACTTACGGGGTGGGGTGGGGCTCCAGGCATCTCCTTTACCTCTTCCCACCGGTTACAGCGGATCCCCGTCGTCCCCTCTTTCTACACCGCCTGGGTCCTCCCTGGCGTCCCCTACTGGCCCCACCCTCACCCTCGTCTGGCCGCTCCCCAGCCCCTCTCCTGCGCCCTCTCTGCAGAGCCCACGGTGCCCTTCAAGAAGAGGCTGCAGGACCTGGAGGTCCGAGAGAAGGAGTCGGCCACGTTCCAGTGCGAGGTGGCGCAGCCGGCCACCGAGGCCGCGTGGTTCAAGGAGGAGACGCGGCTGTGGGCGAGCGCCAAGTACAACATAGAGGAGGAGGGCACCGAGCGCCGGCTGACAGTGCGCAACGTCTCCGCCGACGACGACGCGGTGTACATTTGCGAGACCACGGAGGGGAGCCGCACGGTGGCCGAGCTCTCGGTCCAAGGCAGGCGGGGCGGGCAGGCGGGGTCTGGGCTGGGCAGGCAACTCACCTGACAGGCCAAGGACAGGGCATCAGGGTGTGGGGCAGGAAGGGTTTGGGATGGAGCTCGGCAGGGGGGCGAGGGTGGGCAGAGGGGCCGGGATGAGAAGCA
>PVHP010045783.1:0-13552 GCA_004024765.1 Zapus hudsonius | reverse complement strand
AAGGAGGAAGAGGAGAAGGAGGAGGAGGAAGAGGAAGAAAAAGAAGAAGAAGAAGAAGAGGAAGAAGAAGAGAGAGAACAAGTAAAGAAAAAAAAATAAAAACCAACAACCTACTCTTGAACTTATGGATGGAAGAACACATGAATACAGGAGAGCAACTCTTTAAACAATCAGTATGGTTTCACAAATAGTTAATGTTACTACAATGGAGGGGCAGTGGCTGATATGCCATGATTCATGATGCTCAAAGCATAGCCCAGCAGCATTAATCTTAGAACATCATTCTGTACATTTTTTATGTTGGTACTGTTCCCACCGATTTAAATAGCTAAGTTGACACACAGTGATTTTACTACATATTAAAATATGCATTTTGAAAAGAGAAAGGCTTGGCTTATTATAAAAGAGAACCATCATAGATGCAAGATAGTCTTTCAAAAAACTTATGCATTCAATGGGAAGATTAATTAGCACTTTGTAAAGAGCAGAGTAGTAAGGGATATAGGATATGGAAATGAAAAGCATATTCAAATAGAACAGTCTTATGCTTGATGTTTAGCTCCTCAAATTGCCTTGTGACTCTGATAATGAGGTCACTACAAGGGTATCAATATATGATGGAACAAAGGAACATCATTTCTCAATTATAGTGTTTTCTGCTTCTATTATCCAGAAAGGAGTATCAATAAATGACAGAACAAAGGATCATATTTTCTCAATTATATTGAGAAAGTACTCAATTATATTGAGTACTTTCTTATTCTATCATCCAAATAGAAGAAAGATATGTCAAAATCACAAGTTCCAGAGAAAAGGCATTGTAAATAATCTCTCATAAACAAATTTAACAAACTATGAAATCAAAGAAAGATTTCATCCAAGTCTAGCTTGATGAACTGGTGAATTTTATGGGGGTTACCAATAGGATTATGGATGAGTGGTGTTTCATTTACCTTTGCATTGCTGGGACTAAACACCCATTCAAATGCATCTAATAGGAGGAAAAGGTTTCAATATAATACATTTTTAAAATGTAGTTTTCACTAATTATAAAAGAAAACCACTGGTAGGTAAGAGCGGAAAGCCAGATAGTAAATAGGGAGGAGTTGAACACAGGTGCAGCTTAGACTAGAAATGCCCTCTAAACTTGCCTCAAGTGAAACAACACAGCATAAATTTAACACCCAACATTCGGTAGTTGATGAATATAATTTTACTCATAAGGGTGTAATATTAGGCAAAAAACTTCCTTTAGGCTAAGGTAAACCTGATAGGAGAGATTTTTATGTACTGTCTTGTAGGCATCATTCTTTAGACACTGAGAAAATGAGTACCTCACAACTGGAGTAGACCTAGGCAGTACAATACAATATCTTCTATGGTGCACCTTCTTATATTGTGGAGTCATATAATTGAATTCGGGGGTCATGGAAAATTTAGCAGCAGTGACAGATTATCTTTCCTAGAGTCAACAAACAAAAATTAATACAGAATTAGATACATAATAAATTCTAGGTTTTTCTGGCAGTGCCTTCTTGTGCTACATCATGTGACTTCACTATAGCTTTTGTTCTGTTCATATAACATATGTACTTTGGAATGTCTACTACACTACATGAGGCCAACAAATTCTGCCTAAAAGTCACATCTCAGGTTCATGTCATTTGTGTATTATGAATCTCAGAGCTTTTGTTATACATAAAGGATGTTCTGCTCTTAGAGAAATATAATGCTATAATTACAAAAACAAAGCATTTTTTTAAAAAAATTTCCTGGGCTGGAGAGATGGCTCAGCGGATAAGGCACTTGCCTCCAGTGTCTAAGGTTCCAGGTTCAATTCCCCAGTACCCACATAAGCCAGACCCACAAGGTGGCCCTGGTGCTCTCTCTCTCTCTCTCTCTCTCTCTCTCTCTCTCTCTCTCTCTCTCTGCTTGAAAAATGAATAAATAAAATATTAAAAAATTTCCTTACCATCAAATTAATATATCTTTGCATTTTATTGTGTTGGAGTGCTTCATTTTAAAAATTGATGTTTAAGTTACTGAGTTTGAATTCACAAAAAAATCATTAAATGAATTTTGGTTTGGGATTTTGATAGAATTTCCAATAAGTTCTGAAAAGGACCTAAACATAATTTATCTACTTTGTACTATGCAATTATGCAAAGTGGCATTTTTAGAATTGATGAGTGATCAATTCTAAAAGCATTGAAATGGCAGCAGGTGTTTCTTAGCCATTAAAGGCTCTTGCTTGCAAAGCCTGATGGTCACTGATTCCATTGCCCAGTACACATGTAAAGTAAGATGTACAAAGTAGATAATGCATCTGGACTTGCTGCTGCATGAGGCCCAGGAGGCATGCTAATACTATCTCTGTCTCTATATGTATGTATCTCTCTCAAAAAATTAAAATATGTAATTATTATAATTATTAATTAGAGAGGAACTTTGTATGAACATGTCATGTGTTGGTACCAACATGTCCCTCCTCCCTTCCCTCATTCAACTGATGGCCCTCCTTGGTGTGTACATTTTGTTGTGCTGGTTGCTGTTGTATAGCTGTGTTCCCTGCTTTCTCCCACAATGAACCCATCAACCGGTGACAGAACAATGGAGACAGACACTGATGATAATCAAAATGTTCCAAAGCAGAAGTCTAGAAGCTGCTACGAGCCCAACACTATAATAGACTTAAACTCACCCACCATGGTTCAGGGAATTTGGGGGAAGAAAGGGGATAAAAGGTTATGAAAGCCATAGAACTGGGGAAAACCCAGAGGCATTGCCATCCACCCAATGACCGACTACAGTGTGCACAACTCATAGTTAATGAAGACTTGATCAAATATAAGAATGAATTTCAGGAAGCATTCAGGAAATTAAACCTCCACCTGAAACTGGAACCAAACAAAGATGTGGAGAAGATGCAGAAAAATGAAATAGAAAATAAAAATCAAACAGAGCTATTAAAAGACTCTCTAGAATTCCTCAATACTAGATGGATTTATAGAGGTGTGTTTTCAATAATCTTGATGAAATAACCTCAAATCGGGAAGACAACATAGGGGAAATGGATTGGGATTCTAAAAAAGTTGATACCTTCAAAAACCATGCCAACAAAATATGAGAGAACTGTTGGATACCCTAAAATGGCCAAGCATTTGGAAAATGAGGATACCAGATCGGGAAGAATTTCAGGCCAAAGGCATAGAGAACATATACAATAAAAGTATTGAAGAAAATTTACTAATTCTCTCAAGAGAGTTCCATCTGGATAAAAGAAACTCACAGACCACCAGAAAGGGCCAAAGATGAAATTCTCCAAGATGCATCATATTTAAAACCATAAACATTGAGGGCAAAGAGAGGGTACTAAAAGCAGCAAGAGAGAAACAACTCATTACATGTAAAGGCAACTCCATAAGCATTACCACAGATTTTTCAGTGGAAACCAAGAAAGACAGTAGGGCTTTGAATTGAGTATTTCAAAATCTAAAAAACTATGGCTTCTGACCCAAACTATTGTACCTCACGAAAGTATCCACCCAAATAGATGAAGAAATGAAAATGTTTTGTGATAAAAGCCAGCTTTACAATAATATGAACAGAAAGCTGAACTTATAGACAATATGCCAGGAACCATTCCACACAGAAGAGTTGAGTAACCAACCTTAAGAGCCTACTAGAGGATGAGTACATTAACCAAAATTAGAGAGGCCAAAATAACATATGAGGCATCAATGCCCATATACCTCCACAATGGCGGAGTTAAACCAAACTTCATGGTTATGACTTTGAATATTAATGAACTTAACTCTCCCTTAACAAACACAGTTAATAGTGTGGATCTGACAAACAGACCCTTCTATCTGCTGCCTTTAGGAAACCTATAAAGACAGACACTTCATCAGGGTGAAAGGATGGAAAATTATTCACCAAGAAAATAAAAATTAAAAATCAAGTGGACATGTAGGGTTTATAACTCAACATTATAAAACTGATATGCAAATTGCCTAAAGATCAAATCATACTCAATGGGGAAAGACTCAAGGAGTTCCCTTTAAGATTGGTAAAAAGACAGGGGTGTCTACTCAACACTGTTCTTCAACATAGTTCTTGAAGTTCTATCCCAAGCAATAAGACAGGAGAAAGACATAAAAGGGACAAAAATTGGAAAGGAAAAAGTCAAACTATCCCTATTTGGGGATGGTATGATTCTATACACAATGGATCCAAAAATCTCCATATAACTCTTAAGGTTATAAATTCCTGTACCAGAATAGGAGGATACAAAATTAACACACAAGTCACTAGCCTTTCTTTTTGCAAATATGAAATATACAGAAAGAGAAAACAGCAAGATAGTCTTTACAATACCCACACAAACAATCAAATATCTAGGAATAATACTAACCCAGTATGTGAATGATCTCTATTATGAAAACATAAAATCATTGAGGAAATAAATTGAGGAAGATGTGAGAAGATGGAAAGATCTTCCATGTTCCTGGATAGGTAGAATTAATATTATGAAAATGGCAATAACTACCAAAAACAATATACAGATTCAATGCAATACCAATATAAATCCCAGCTTTCTTTGCAGAGATAGAAAAAGTAATCTCAAAATTCATTTGGAATGGCAGAAGACCTTAGATATCCAAAATAATCCTCCACAAAAGAAACACCTTGGGAGGTATTATAATTCCTGATTTAAGGCTATAATACCACAAGAACATGGTAGCAAAAAACAGTATTGTACTGGCAGAAAAATAGACCAATGGATCATAATTGAAGACCCTGCTCTTAGTTCAAGCAACTATAGCTACTTGATCTTTGATAAAGGTGCCAACAATGTACACTGGTGAAAAGACAGCATCTTCAACAAATGGTTCTGGACAAACTGGATAAATACAAGTAAACAAATGAAACTAGACCCACTACTCTCACCACACACAAAAATCAACTCCAAATGGATTACAGACCTCAACATAAGAACTGCAACTCTTAAAACCCTAGAAAAATAAATAGGAGGCACTCTCCATGATGTATAAGTGGGAAAATACTTCCTGAACATAGCCTCTGAAGTCCAGAAAATTCAACAATCACTCACCCAATTAAAAAAAAACAACTTTTGTACAGATACATACATATAATATATATATATATATATATATATATATATATATATATATATATATATATATCATACACAAAGCCAAGAGACCACCATCAGGTTAGAAAAAGATCTTTGCCAGAAATACCACAGATAGATGTCTAATATCTAGAACCTACAAATAACTCCAAAAATTAAGTAAAAAAAATCAAACAATCCACTAAAAAAATGAGACTTTGAACTGAATATGGAATTCACAAAGGAGGAAATAAAAATGGCTAATATTCACTTAAAATGTTCATCTTCATTAAACAAATTCAAAATGAGAAAATCAAAAGAACTATGAGATTCCATAGAATGGCTATCATTAAAACTTTCACCAACAAAAGATTTCGGTGAGGATGTGGGAAAAAAGGAGCCCTCATCCATTTCTTGTGGGAGTGCAAACTTACATAACCACTATGGAAATCAATGTTGAGGCTCCTGTAAGAGATGAAAATAGAGCTACTAATTGAGCCAGCTATTCCTCTACTGGTCACCTATCCTAAAGGTTCCTCTCTTCAATGTAGAGATATTTGCTCAACCATGTTTATAGCTACTCAATTCACAATAGCTAAGAACTGGATTTAACCCAGATGCCCATTGCTGGATATCAAAGTGTGGATGATATGCACAATGGAATTCTACTTAGCAGTAAGGAAAAATGACATAATGAAATTTGCAGGAAAGTGGATGGCCTTGGAAGAGATCATACCGGCTAACTCACACAAGAATGGAAAGACAAAAGCTACATTTTCTCCTTCATCTGCGGTTCATATTCAAGTTCAGCTTGAATACCAAGTAAACTTGACATTCAATCTCAAGAAATGGATAATAGTGTCAAATGGGGTTGGGTGTGGGGTCATAAACACAAAACTAAATCCAAAATTAATTGGTACAATAGAATTCTTACTCTTAGAGAGTAAGATAAAAGATATAACCCTCCAAAGAAATATGGGGTACTATATGGACTCTGATGAATGTGGGATGAAGCCTAGCCCCAATACAAGTGACTCTGGCTTGTAATTCTCTTTTCAGATATCAGTTACTTCTCACATGAGCTATTGATCAGAGAGACCTTCAAGGTCTCCCAAATGAGAGAGACTTCTGTCAAAACACTTGATTACCTGTTCAAGGTAAAATATAAGACCCTATTGCTGAAGACCCCACAGGCTTACATCACACAACATTGGCAGACCAGGATGAAACATGAAAGCCAGTTCCTTAGATGGTTAGCCTGAATAGTGATGGGAAACACTACATGAGCTGCCAGGGGAAACAGGCCAACAATGTTGGGAGAAAGCAGGGGACAGCTGAATGATAGCCACCAACATGGCAAGAAAGTCTCAACTGTGCAATAGAGGCACTGAACCTAGGTGGGTAATTGAGGACTCCTTGATTGGTTAAGAGATCCACTCATTGACAAGGAACCCTTAGCTGTAACTGGGACCTAAGCTAAATTCCCATGGAGACCAAGAATCTGAGCCCCTAAGGGGAAGCTTCCACTAACTGTCTACCTAAAAAGAGGCTATACTCACAACAATCTTGCCAAATTAAAAATGCTTGTCTTAGCCTACGCTGATCTCACCCTCCATTGGAGAATCTGTTTTTATTTTTCAGGTGTCAGTGAGAGCTGTGAACAACCTAATTCTTCCAACAAGATCAGAACCAATAATTTATTCACTGGAAGGAGATGAACTGCCCCTAACACATCAGTTTGGGTTCAGCTAAAAACACAGAGTAAGTGGCAAGATGATCAAGAAAGTGTTGTTTTTCCAGCAAGCCAGGGTGGAGACAGACACTGACATAGCCAAAACATTGCAAAGCAGAAACCCAGAGGACACTAGGAGCCCAACACTAAAGCAGACTTCAAACTCACCCACCATGGCTCATGGAACTTTTTGGAAGAGGGTGTGGAAAGATTGTAAGATCCATGGTGAGGGGAATATCCTGAGGCTCCCCCACCCCACTAACTGTCTACTGCTAACACAACTCATAGCCCTCTATTTGATGTATTCCAGAAATTCCATTGAGGAGGGCGCTCAGTTGAATTGGGGTAGGGAGGAGGCATACGGTGATACCAACATATGAACTATACAAAGTTTCTACTTATAAAAATAAATTAAAAAAATAAGAGTATGTTCTGGATAAAATGGGAAAAACCCTTACATTTGCATAATCTTCCCATCACAGTTAGAAAAATAGTTGAAATAAATCCATCCTATTATCAGAAGGATCTATGTAGTTCTGGTAGGCACTACATGAGCTGACAAGGGAAATTGGTCAATGATATTTGGAGAAAGAAGAGACCATTGATATAAAATTCAGACAGATGTCATGAATCTTATGGGAGAGATCAGTGAATCAAGAAGTGAGCACTTGTGCAATAGTGCCACCAAAGCCTAGGGGGGGTGGTCCTCAATGGCTTTCAAATTGGCCAAGAGATCCACTCAGTGACCAAAAACCCTTAACTGGAATTGGGATCCTGGGCAAAATCTTTTGGGGACCAAAAACTTGAGCTCCAAGGGGAAATTCCCACTACCACAGAACTACAGAGAGGCTACCTACACCCAAATGGATCTTGCCAAATTAGCAATGTGTGTCTCATTTAACCTATACTGACCTCACTCTCCAATGGAGATTCTGTTTGTACTTTTCAGAAGGCAGTGAGAAAGCCATGTTCAACCCAACTCCACCAATGAGCCACAGGATGATGGATGACATACCAGCAAGAGATGAACTACCCCAGGTCTTATTATGTAAGCCCCAAATGAAACCTATGAGAAATAAAGGCATGATAACAAGAGAACTATCACCACAGCAAGTGAGATAACCCAGGATAGGTCAATGAGACAAACACCAAGGATATCCAACACAACCCAAAGCAGAATCTCAGAGACACTTAAGATCTCAACAATAAAGCAGACTTGAAACTCACCCACCCTGACTCAGGGAACTGAGCAGAAGAGGTGGCAGAAAGATTGTAAGAGCCATGGGGAGAATATCCAAAGGCATTGCCCTCCTCAGCAACACGCAAAGGGGGGAGGGAACCTGCCTAGCTCTTGTGCTATTATTCATTACCTCTTAATCCATGGACTGATCCACTATGCCCACTGAGGAGGGTCCCCAGTGGGTCAGGACATGGAAGAGGGAAATGGGTGTACCAACATAAGATTTGCTCATACAATGTATCTAATTATGGATAATAAAGATATCAACAATAAATAATAATACCCATTTTATATGCAAACCAATGCTTTTATGTAATTTTTACTGGTGAGATTCTGGACTTTGTAAAAAAAAAATCACAGGCCTGAAGTGAAAATAATTTCAGCTTTTATAGGAGCAATAGAATCACTTGAAGCTGTAGGAGTGACTTTGGGGTTATAGACAGAAATTTTTCAGTCCCTGTGGCCAATGAGTCAGGGCTTCATGTGCTCCATGTGGGAGAGAATGGAGTCGAGACATCAGAAGCTTTCAATATGTTTTGTAGCTTCAAGGGAAAAGCTTTCAAATCTTTGAAAATTGCTCTGCACCAAGGAGTTTCGTGGCCCACTTACTTTTCAGAAACGACCATTACAGAAATGGGAAGCCCTGCAATCATTCCAAATGGGCACAGTGTGCAGAAGGCAAGAGCAGAATTAGAGGCATTAGGGCACTTTGTGCTGCTATGTGCTTCCTCTGCCACTCAGCTAATATACTGGTAGTGATTCTAAACTCTACTCGTCCACATGAGCCAGTAATTGTTGACATTCTTCACAGGAAAAAAATGAAAGGAAATGGTGAGACAGAAAGACTGGAGCCAGATGTGTTGTACCATTTTCCATCATTCTACTGGTTGAGGCAAACAGACTGGGGACCTATGGGGGATGTTGGCCAAGCTTCACAATCCTGCTCCTGACTCACCAGACTCCTGGTGGAATTGCTGATGTGGATCTTGTCTTTCCTTAAAATTAGAATCTCCATTGAATAAAGACAAAGCATCTCACCTTTTTGTGTGTCTGCAACAGAAACTGCTGGTTCCTTAACCAGAGTTTCTTATACCATCTACCACCAGAGAGTTTGGATCCCCTTAGCCCTAGGGGTGCATAGACTAAATCTGAAGTGGTTGGAGCAGTTGGTTCTGTTCCTGACCTGTCATCTGCACTTCCAAAATCTGTAGATTGCTGCAATGCAAAATATAACGGTCCCCCTATCTCTGGGGACACATTTCAAACTCTCAATGGGTAGCTTAATCAATGGGTAGTACATAAGCTGATCACTTTAAGCCTTAACTCAAATAATATTTGTGCTTACTATACATCTCAACAATTTCAACTTAATATTTTTCTCTTCCTTAAGTTGTGAATATTTATCTTTGAATTTGAAGGAAGCACTCTATAGCTACTCTTTGCCATATGCAATTTTCCAGTATCACTGCTCCTGTGATTTGGGGAGATAATATTAAGTGAAATATGGGCTAGTTGAGCACAAGCAAACATGATACTGTAGTAACTTGATGGTAAGTTACCTGTGTTAAGCTTATGTGGCAAATAATTGCATCTATTAAATGTCTAAAGGGTGGGTTTCATATACCACGTGGATACACTAGAGAAAGAGATGATTGTCGTCTGCGTAAGCCAGAGTGGAACACTGAGAGATTCCATTGTGCTCCTCAAAAAAGTCTAAAATCTCAGGCTTACACACTTATTTCTCTAGAATTTTTCATTTCCTATTAAGAGACTATGGTTGGCAATATCAAATTGAAATGATAAAAAGTAAAATAGAGAATAGAGAGGAATACTGAAGTGACATTCTTTTGTTCATCAGACATTCATCAAATATTAGGAAGTACTGACTCCCCCTCATCGAAAATCACTGTTTGCTCTTCTTTCTTGGGTAGGAAAAATCTCATTTTGTTTTAGGCTGCCAGGGCAAAGATTTCTTATCCTGTTTCTCTTGCAGAGATAGATGCCCTGGGGACATAGCTGTTGCCAATGAAATGTGAACTGAAGTCTGGTCATTGGGCTTTCTGAGGAGCCTAGAATTCCCTAGAGTTTTGGAGCTTAAAGTGTAGTCCCTGTACCAAAAGCCTTGCTTAACATGTTCTGGGGATGTGTTAGCAAATATCTTGATGATTTTGACACATAGTCATGCTCAGAAGGCATACCATAGACCTACATTATCAGTTCCTAAACTTGGTTATGAGCTGGAATTACGTGAGGTTACTAATGCTTGGAAACACTCAGTAGTTCTCTTGAATTTGTCTGAGAAGTGAATTGTGCTTATCTCAATTTTTTCACATGATGTTATGCAAGATATTTTCCACCTGCTTTCCAGAGGATCCTGTTGAATGTAAAGCATGAAAGTGAATGCTCCTGAGAGAACCCTTCATTCTGTTCTAAGCTCATCACAGATAAAGACTGACCCACATTTGTATTAATGCCTCGGCTCTCTTATTTATTGGAAGCCCCATTTTAAAGGAGAGCATGCTCAAGAATTTCATGTTTCCTCCCCTATTCCTTCCATCCATTCCTAGATGTCCTGGATAATGAAAAGCAGGTTAGAACTTAAAGGTGGCAAAAAATCATTTAAACGTGTTAGCGCTGGTCATAGTCCTATGTAACAATCAAAGAAATTTTAGATTCAGTTGAGGATCCCCCACATGGGGATGATACTGTGCTAATTATATGTGATAATGTAACTCAGTCTCAGCATCCTCCAGAGGTTTACTGGATGCTCTAGCTAAGGGCAGCAGTGACTTTGCCCTAACTTGAAGTATGCTAAGTAAGCAGACTGTGTAATTTAAGTGCAGCACTGTGGTTTGTGGCTATACAAGTTTTCCAGTTCACTGCCCTCTAACATCCCTTAATTGGTGAAGAAGTCAGCTGACATGGACAGAAGTGACTCAAGTGACTCAAGCAAGAATATGAGCGTTTCTTAAACACTAGATTGTGGTGAGTGAGCAAGATGGGATAGAGTTGATGAATTTGGTAAAAGGCACATTAGCTGTTGGTGGTTTTGTTTCCCAGGGAGAGGGTTGTACAGATGAGAGTAGTACTTAGGAAGCTCAAACTGTAATGCTTACTCTCTGGAGGTGCACAGCAGAAAAGCTGAACTGGACAACAGTGCAGTTGGGATTGAGTTGTTACAACTGAGCTCAGGATGGTTCCTATTGTTTATCTCAGATGTGGTGAATTACAATAATATCACAAGTTAATGTTTCTCTGGGGTACTATGTTTTCAAATTTGAGTAACCTGAACATCAGTTTTAATGTTAAAACAAAAGTTTTCAGTATTCTTAGTGGTGGTGTAGGATATTTAAAAACTCATTATTAAAATTATTATAAACTGAATACAGGAAATGAAACCTGCTGAAGTAAAAAAATAAAATCTTGCTTTCCACCATCAGAGAACATTCATTTTTAGTGAGCTATGAGACAGTCTTCGTCCTGAGACCAGCACATGTCATGAGGAATATGAAAGAATTTCATTAAGAGGAATGTTTGTAAGAAGCAATGGATATATTTGTGTGATTGGTTTAATGATAACAAGTCTATTTTATTTATCATAAAAATTAGGAAAGGCTTTATTTTTTATTTTTATGTGATGGGCTACATTATTAGAGTAACCTCTGTACAGGCTCTCAATACCAGGTATGGAATAGTCAGGACCCTCAGCATAAGAAGCTGATCTCAGTGGAATTGGGTACTCATAATTGTTTTCTTTAATTTTATTGACAACTTCCATACATATATAGACAATATACAATGAACATAATCCCCTCCCATGACCCTTCCTACTCTACATCCCAGCCTGCCCACTGAATCCTTTTGTCCAATTAGTTTTCTATTTTTTATATCATTTTTCTCTCCTCTTATGCAGGTCTTGTATAGGTAGTGCCAGCCACTGTGAGGTCAAGAATGTCGCAGCCATTTTGTGAATTGCAAAACTCTATTCCCCTTATGTTGGCTTTTACATTCTTTCCACCACCTATTCCACAATGGTCCCTGAGTTTACAGTGTTTGATAGAGATGTCTCACTTAGTGTTGGACACATCATTGTCATTTCTATTCAGTACTTTAATAAGTTTTGAGTCACCCCAGTGGTTAATATCACCTGAAAAGAGAACCTTCTCTAACCAAAATTGAGAGTGCAGTCATATCTGGGCAGAAACATAGATAACAGTTTGTTGGGCATAATATATCCATTTATGAGACATTCTTATAACTTATATACCCTATCTAACCCCTGGAATAGGCTATGTATTGGATTTTCAGTACCCTCACATGAAGAGGGCTTCAAGTTCAACCAGAGAGCAGTTGGTTTTCCCCATAACAGACATGCTACCATTGTACCAGATTATACATTTGGCCTGGCGCAGGCCAGTAATAGAGCTTGCAGGGTCCACCACTGTATAAAACCATTTATTACTTCAATTTTGATTAACACTTATTACACTTCCTTCTTTCCTCCATCCCTTCCCTTGACTCCATTTAGACCCCAATATTCTGGCCCTTTACTTATATGCCTCCAATCCCCTCCCCTTGAGCCCTCAATAGCCCTCTCTCCTTCATAGCCCCTTTCAAGCCTTTACTCAAACACAACATAAAAATCTAAAGGAAATTAGAATGTACATAGGAGGGAAAACATGCAACATTTGATTTTCTGAGCCTGGGTAGCATCACTCAGTATAATCTTTTCCAGATTAATTTCCCAATTTCATTTTAATTTATAGTAGAATAAAACACCATTGTAGAAATGTACTACATCTTAATTATTCATTGATCAGTTTATGGGCATCTAGGTGGGCTGTAGTTCTTAGTTATCATGAATAGACCAGCATTAAACATGGATGAGCAATTATCTTTATAGTAATATGTAGAGTCCATAGGGTATATGCCAAGGAGTGTTATACCTAGGTCATATAGTAAATCTATTTTTAGCTCTTTCAGGAAACTTCAAACTGATTTCCACACTGGCTATACCAGGTTATATTCCCACCAAAAATAGAAAGAAAACACCTTCATCAGGATTTATTTCCACTCTATTTCTTGATGTATCCATTTTGATAGCAGGGTGAAGGAATCTCAAAGTAGTTTTAATTTGCATTTCCTTGATGGCTAAGGATGCAGAAAATGTATTTTATATTTCTATTGGCCATTGTATTTTTTCTTTTGATAATTATCTACTTAGTTATAGAGCCCATTTTATAGTTATTTCTGTTTTATTATTGTTTATTTTTATGAGGTTTTGCATATCCTACATATGAATCCTCTGGCAGATGAGTAGCTGACAAAGACTTCTTACATTTTGCAGGCTGCTGCTTTGCTAGAATACCAGTGTCCTTTGCTGTACAAAAGCTTCTTAATTTCATGAGGTCCCAATGATTGATTAGTGGTCTTACTTCCTGAGTGA
>PVHP010045781.1:0-13558 GCA_004024765.1 Zapus hudsonius | reverse complement strand
GAGAGAGCGCGAGAGAGAGCAAGCACAGGGCCACCACCCTGTGGGTCCGGCCCATATGGGCCCTAGGCACTGGAGGCAAGCGCCCCACCCACTGAGCCATCTCTCCAGCCCATGTTTTTTTTTTAAAAAATGTAGATCTTTATGACTATGTTAATGCTACTCTCACTTTTGTTTAGAGAAACTTCTCCTTTCAGATGGTGGTGACTACTGGATAGACTCAAAACTCATCAAAATGCTGAGAAGTGACAGTGGAGTATTCAGCACTAAGTAAAACATCTCTATCGCATTCTACAAGGTTCAAAAGATTGTTACAGGAGAGATGGTGGAAAATATCTAAGAGCCAAAAGAAAAGGAAAAGTACTTTACAATACTGTTTTCTGGACACAAAGTGGTCGTGGTATTCATGGCCTCACAGTAGCAAACACTACCTACACAAGATCTGCATAATAGGAGGGGGGAAATGTTGACATCAAAAATAGCAGACTAGTTGAAAGAGAGTATTCAGTGGATAGGGTAAGGAAGATGGTGGGACGGGACTGTATGTACAGAGGTTGTCAATAAATAGTAAAAAGAAAAAAAAAACCAAGTGTAAATGTCATTCATGTTAGCAATACCACCTATCTTCATTAGCTTCACTAGAAAATATCTGAGTCAACTCTATATAAACAACTCATAAACAATTTACACTTGTTAGAAAAATAAAACCATTTCAAAAAGTTAAAATCATACTTAAGATTATTTTCAAGGTAAACTAAAAAAAATTCAGATAAACCTGTAAATACAATTCTTTACCCCCTCAAACTTCAAAATTCTATTTTTACCTATTAAACTCTGGGAGTAAGAAGGAATAAATTCTCAAAAGCAGATGGTACAAGGCATGGTGGAACATGCCTTTAATCCTACCATGCAGGAAGCAGAGGTAGGAGGATCACCGTGAGTTTGAGACTACTGAGTGAGTTCCAAGTCAGCCTGGGCTAGAGTGAAACCCTACCTCGAAACAATAACAATAATAACAACAACAACAGGACAGATGTAAACAGATGAGTGTTCAGATCCTCCCCCCAAAAAAAGTTGCTTGATGAGAATAATAGCCAGCAGTAATATCTCAGTTCTGCTTTATGTTTAACTGCCTCAAAATGAATCTGCAGAAACTTAAACCAGGTGTACAACGTGGAGCATGTGTCCGGAGTTCATTTTTGCAGAGGCATGAGGTATGGCCATACACATTCTCATTCCCTTTATCCTAAATATTTAAAGATAAAAATATTAAGATTTTTAGGAGACTATTGAGGCTTAGGGATACAATTTGGCGGAACAGTGCTTATCTGGCATATAAAGTAAATTTAGGGGAGTATCTTTTTTGGTACTATTTAAAGCTTTTTTTTTTTTTCAAGGCCAGCCTGAGACTCCAGTGAATTCCAGGTCAGCCTGAGCTAGAGTGAGACCCTACCTTGAAAAACCAAAAAAAAAAAACAAAAACCTTTTTTTTTTTCAGGGAATAATTTTATAGCACACCAATTTTCATAAAACATATTTTACTAATTCTGGGAAAATGAACATGTTGAAAAAAAACTGACCAGAACAATATAGACTTTCCTCATAAAAACTTAGTATTAGCAGGCCTTTCAAATGTCTGGGTGTTTAGGCTGAAGTTGTAGTTCAGTTGGCCTAGAATACAAGTCCTGGGTTGGATCCCCAATACTACATAAACCAGTTGTGGTAGTGCACACCTGTAAACCCAGCACTCAAGAGGTCAAGGCAGAAGGATCAGAAGTTCGATGTTAGGGCTAGGAAATGGTTCAGTGGACCACCTTGCCATGCAAGCCTGAGGACTAATTTACAGTAAGAGACCTTGACTCAAGATGGAAAGGAAGGATCAACATCTGAAGTTGTCTTCTGACCTACAAGCATACATACAGGACCACAAGTGTGCACAAACACAAAGATTTATAAAAAAACACACACACAAAAGCAGTGGGGTAGCCACTGTTAACTTGCCTATACCCTCTGACACACTCATGCTCACAAAAGCAACCTTAATTTAACTCAGACACACCACACAGACACCATGTAAGTAGGAAAGGAGTTAGTTGGAAAAAATGAGTTTAGTGAAAGTGGGAGGGAAATAAGAGGGTAACGGGGGCTGAATATAACCAAAATACATTAGATCCACGTATGAAATTGTCAAATATTAAAAAAAATTACAATGAGTTAAAGGTCATCTTCAGCTACATAGTGAGTTCCAGACCAGCCTGGATTATATAAGACCTTGTCTCAAAAAAGGAGAAAAATGGCTGGAGAGATAGCTCAGTGGTTAAGGTGCTTGACTACAAGACCTAACAACCTGGGTTCAATTCCCCAATGCCCATGTAAAGCCAGATGCACAAGGTGATGTGTGCATCTGGAGTGGCTAGAGGCCACTGCAAACTGATGCACCTGTTCGTTCTTTCTCCTCTCTCCTCTCTCCTCTCTGTCTCTCTGCTTACAAATAAAGTTTTTAAAAAAAGAAAGAGCAGTTTGTGGTGGCACACGACTTTAATCTCAGCACTTGGGAGGCTGAAGTAGGAAGATCATGTGAATTCAAGGCCCACCTCAGACTATATAGTGAATTCCAGGTCTCACTTAGCCCAGGCTGACCTGGAATTCACTATGTAGTCTTAGGGTGGCTGAGAACTCACTTAAGTGCGGGGATTAAAGTGTTTTATTTGCAATCAGAGGGAGAGGGAGGGGGGAGAAAGGGGAGGGGAGAGAGAGAGAGAATGAGAATAGGCACACCAGGGCCTCCAGCCACTGCAAACTAAATCCAAATGCATGTGCCACTTTGTGCACCTGGCTTCACATGGATACTGGGGAAGCAAACTCAGGTCATTAGGTTTTATAGGCAAGTGCCTTAACCACTGAACCATATCTCCAGCCCACAACTGACTTGTTTAAAGGAAATGTGAATGTTACTGTTGTCAACAGTTTATAGCAGGGCTCTGAGGGATAGCTAAAGCCTTACAGACAGAACACTGAAGTCAAAGAAAGCTCTTTCAAACACACAAAACCCTTAATAAATTTAGTTTTTGTTTTTTCCATATTACTTGTTTTTCTTTTACACTCTGTGAGAAGAAAAGTGCACATCCGAATTAAAGGTTTCTCTAAAATATTCACAAAAGTAGAGAGCAAAATTACTTTCAGATCTTCTCTGCCTCCCTTTAAAAACTGACAATTATTTATTAGTCATAAATTAGAATTCAATATTTTAGGGCTGGTCTCTAACTCTTGTAGAACACTTGCCTGGCATGTGTGAGATCCTGGGTTCCATCCAAAAACCACTCCCACATGCCTGAAAGAATAGGTAAGGATATGATGGAAGTTGGAGGCTGGGGAGATGGCTCAGCTTGCTTGCAAAGCCTGCTGGCCCAGACTTGATTCCCTAGATCCCATGTACGGCCAGACGCAAAGTGGTGCATGTATCTGGAGATTATTTGGAGTGGCAAGATACCCTGGCATGCCCATTGTCCATTAATTCATTTATGCTCTTTCTCTCTCTGCTTGCCAATTAATTTTTTTGTTTTGTTTTTCGAGGTAGGCTCTCGCTCTAGTCCAGGCTGACCTGGAATTCACTATGTAGTCTCAGGGTGCTCTTGAACTCACAGCAATCCTCCTACCTCTGCCTCCCGAATGCTGGGATAAAAGGCGTGCACCACCACACCCAGCTCTGCTTGCCAATAAATATTTATATTTAAAAAAACAAAAAACTATTTTTTAGCCAGTATAGTGGTTCATGCCTTTAATCCTAGAACTCAGGAGGCTGAGGTAGGATTGATGTGACTTTGAGGCCAGCCTGGGACTACAGAGTGAGTGCCGGATCAGTCTGGGCTAGAGTGAGACCCTACCTCAAAAAATTTAAAAAAAAATTTTTTTCCTTCCTTCCTTTCATTTATTATTATTTTTTTTTTTACACAAAAACTAGATCAGGCACATCTAAAATACAACCTTACTGATGTTAATCCTCTTACTTTAAACAACTTTTGTGCTCTCAGGTTGGCAGCCATGCTCTTCATGACAGATACCACTTGGATAGTGGCCAAAAAGAGGATCTGAAAGTCAATTCTCAAGAGGAAGAAGTTTAAAGACCCTGAGGAGTTCTACACAGTCCACATTCAGTCAAACAACAAATTATAACATGGGGGGGGGGGGGGACAGAATTCTAAAAACAGTGCACTAAGCTAAGTGTTTAGATATGTGATAGGTACATAATGGGCCAATTTCATTTTACTATTAGCCAAACAGCAGGTTACTTCTGATCTAAAACTGACACGTACAAAAGATTACTTACTCTAATTTGGTTCTTCAGTTGCTCGGCCTCCTGCCGCAGCTGATCAAGTTCACTCATCTTCAGGTCTCAGTACTCAACACCCCTCAGAACCCACGATCTGAAACAGAAGCATGACACAAAAATGATTAATTATTGATTAACTGACAATTAAAAATTGAGTAACCTAGCCAGGCATGGTGGTGCTTGCCTTGATTCCCAGCACTCAGAAGACAAGAGGTAGAAGGATCATTGTAAGCTTGAGGCCAGCCTGGGATTACAGAGTGAGTTTCCAGGTCAGCCTGGGCTAGAGTGAGACCCTATCTTGAGAAAGCAAAACGAATATTAGTAACTTGTTCTGGAGAGAGTACAATGGTTCAAAGTACTTGCTCTACAAACCTGACAACTGGAGTATGGATCCCAATAACTCACATAAAGCAGGACTCAGTGTTCCACACATCTGTAAACCCAATGCACCTACAGCATGAGACAGTCAGAAGAATCCCTAAATTTAAAAAAGAGCCTGGAAGGTCAAGGTAGGAGGACCACTGAGAATTTGAGACCATCCTGAGACTACAGAGTGAATTCTAGGTCACCTGGAAAGAAAAAGAGCCCCAAAGTTCACAGACCAGCTAGTCTAGCATTCACAACAGCAAAAAGCAACAAGAGAACCTGTGTTAAACAAACATGGTAGGGATTGAGGATTTAGCTCAGTGGATGAGCACTTGCTAGCAAGCTCAAGGCCCTGGGTTTGGTCTTCAGCACCACAAAAAAAAACATGGTGAAAGGCAAGAACTAGCACTTTGAGGTTGTCCTCTGACCTCCACACATGCATGTATTCAAGAAATTTTTTAAAAATATCTTTATTTGATTTATTTGAGAGAGAGAGAGAGAGAGAGAGAGAGAGAGAGAGAGAGAGAGAGAGAATGGGCACACTGTAAACAAACTCCAGACATATACGCCCTCTAGTGTAGCTGGCTTTACAAGGGCACTGGGGAATTGAACTTGGGTCCTTCTTCATTGCAGGCAAACGCTTTAACCGCTAAGCCATCTCTTCAGCCCTCAAGAAATTTTTTAAAAATTGCACTGTCCTCCTGACATGAACCAACTGGTACATTAAGACTGAACACAAAGAAGCAATGGGAGGAGAACACAATCAAATTATGGTATGTTCATATATTAAAGTTCTCAATAAAATTGTGCCCTAAGAGATTAGGCCTCCACTCACAGACCAGCATCTGTGTGTCACTGCTCTCTAAAAAGGCAGGGTGTGCAGAAACAGTTTCAGAAAGATTTCTGACCACAAGGGTGTTCTTAATATCTTTGCTGCCCCCACCCCCCCAATCTTTCCTAAGACAAGGTTTTGCTATGCAGCCACTATGGGGCGGGAACTATTGAGAAACCCAATCTGTTCTAACTCACCAGCCTCCAAACCCTAAGATTATAGGTATGTGTCACCTCTAGCTACAATGGTCTTAGAAACATTCCTTGAGGTGGCTGCTTGAATCATTAGGAAAAGCTTCACCCAAAGAAAACAAATGCAGCACTTCAGGCACTAGAGGGGACTGTTTACTTTTGCATGAAAATACTAGTCCATTATTTCTTTAGCATACACAATCTAAGAACTGCAGTTTGGGAACATTCCTATCTGACAATATGAGGTACCAAATGAATAAAAATTTTAAATGGAAAGATGTGCTGATGTGTCTGCAGTATATGCTTTTGTCACACCTATATCTTACAAGGGGTCCAAGAGCAAATGCTCCTGCTTAAGAGTTGGAGCTAGGGCTGGAGAGATGGCTTAGCGGTTAAGGCACTTGCCTCCAGTGCCTAAGGCCCCAAGTTCAATTCCCCAGGACCCACAAGATGGTGGCCCTGGTGTACTCTCTCTCTCTCTCTTTCTCTCTCTCATCTATCTGCTTGAAAATGAATAAACTTAAAAAAAAAAAAGAGTTGGGGCTACTACTTTCCAGCACCTGCCCCATAAAGAGTCATGTTTGGGGCTGGAGAGATGGCTCAGTGGTTAAGGCACTTGCCTCCAGTGCCTAAGGCTCCTAGTTCAATTTCCCAGTACCCACATAAGCCAGACCCACAAGGTGGTGGCCCTGGTGCTCTCTATCTCTATCTCACTTTCTCTCTCTATCTCTCTGCTTGAAAATGAATAAATAAAATATATTTTTTTAAAAAGTCATGTTTGTTTGTTTGTCTTTTTGTTTTTCCAAGGTAGGGTCTTGCTTTATCCCACGCTGACCTGGAACTACTATGTATCTCAGGGCGGCCTTCTCCTATCTCTGACTCCCAATGCTTGGACTAAAGGTGTGTGCCACCATGTCCAGGCCAAGAGTCTTTTTTTCAATAAAGAATCTCCTTATCCAATACTCTGAATCAACATGAAGAAAAACAGTAGCTTATGCTTGAGAAGTAAACTAAGTTATTTAGTCCAGTAGGATCTGATACTATTGGAACACTAAAACTTCTACAGTGCAGGGCTGGAAACAACTGCTAGGACCTATTAAACAGACATACTTTGTGAGTTGCCTCAAAATAAAGACGCTCAGAACTGGAGAGGTGGCTCCGCATTTAAAGGAACCTGCTTGCAAAGTCTGACCACCTGTGTTCAATTTCCCAGTAGCCATGTAAAGCCAGATGCACAAAGTGGCACATGAATATGGAGTTTGTAGTGGCAAGAGGCCCTGGCACACCTATATACACACTCACATTCTTACATCCCCCTCCCTCATAAATAAATACAAATTTAGAAGAGTTCCTTTTAAGAAAATGGCATATGGGCTGGAGAGTTGGCTCAGCGGTTAAGGCACTTGCCTCCAGTACCTAAGGCCCTGGGTTCAATTCCCCAGGACCCACATAAGCCAGACCCACCCACCCCTCTCTCTCATCTCATCTCTCTGCTTGAAAATGAATAAATAAAAATATTAAAAAAAAAAAAGAAAATGGCATATAAGGTGTTCTACTGCAGGGGCAAGAGACCCTAGGCAGGCCTATACATATACCTGCAAACGAATGCATTTTTTAAAAAAATTATGTGGTTTACCAGGAGTGGTGATACACTGCCTATTACTCTAGCACTAGAAAGGTGTAGGCAGGAGGATCTTGAGTTTGAGGCCAGCCTGGACTACATATCAAGGATCCTGTCTCTACACTCTTGAAAAAAGGGGGGTTTATCCATTTGAGGGAGATTCCAGTGTTAGGTAGCTCCTGAAATCAATCAATCTCTCTCTCTCTCTCTCTGTATAATCTTTTAATAAGATGCTCTCTTTAGATTACAGAAAAATATATACATGACAATCACCCAGTTATACTGAAGAATTAATAAACCAGGACTGGAGAGATGGCTCAGCGGTTAAGGCACTTGCCTCCAGTGCCTAAGGCCCCGGGTTCAATTCCCCAGGACCCACATAAGCCAGACCCACAAGGTGGTGGCCCTGGTGCTTTCTCTCCTCTCCCTCTCTCTCTCTCTCTCTCTCTCTCTCTCTCTCTCTCTCTCTCTCTCTCTCTCTCCTTGAAAATGAATAAAATTTTTTAAAATAAAAAAATAAAATAAACCAATCTTCTCTTTCATGAGTGAGGTGACATGCCATGACTAACATTGCCTTTTGATTACAACTCCTTTTAATCAGGGTCCATCAAAACCTGTGTTTGTGAAAATACTTGCTTTATTTTTTAGTGTGGGGGCCACACACTAGAGGAAGACATCAGGTGCCCTGCTATATGACTTTTCCACCTTATTTCCCAGATAATCTTTTTTCCATTGGGCCTTTTGCTCCATTTGTCACTCAGACTGGCTGACCAGGGAGCCTCAGCAATCCCTATCTCTGCCCAACTCAATGTTAAGATTACAAGCCCAGTGTGGCCATTCTCAGCTTTTTACATGAGTGCTAGGATCAAACTCAGGCCCTCATGCTTGCACAGCAAGTGTTCTTAACGCACTGAGCTATCTCAAGCCCTGTGCTTGCAAAAAATTTAATTTTTTTAACATATTGTCAATAATTAGACACATTGTATGAGCAAATATTGTGATGGTACCCCCATTTCCCTCCTCCATGTCCCCAACCAGCTGAGGACACTCCTCAGTGGGCTTTTAAAATGTTTCTGTTTCTCTGTTTCTCTCTCTCTCTGTGTGTGTGTGTGTGTGTGTGTGTGTGTACACGAGTGCCAAAGCCTCTTGTCACTGCAAACTTGCCTCTTGCCACTTTTAGTGCCTGGCTTTACATGGGTATTGAGGAATTGAACCAGGGCTGACAAACTTTGCAAAGCAAGTGCCTTTAACTGCTGAGCCACTCCCCAGCCCATGTAAATTTTTAAGAAAATATGTATTCCTATTTCTAGCAATGAAAGTAAGATTAATGAGGAGAAATCTATTGTCAGGCATTTAAAATTTTTAACATGGAAATCAGAGAAATTTAATTCTTAAAACAATTAAATCTGAGAACAGATTTTTCTTACTAGTTTATGTACAAATTAAAATTTTTAGGTGTTTCCTAAAGCAGAAATCTAGAAAAGATTTCACAAGTGGATTTTTACTGCTCAGGTCTGGCAGTAGGTACTGTGTAACCACAGCTCCACCGCTCAAAAGAGTAGCATAGAAGTGTGTAGTGGGGCAGTTGAGGGCCATGGCCAACACAGAACTGAACTTAGAGCAAAGAGACACCTTTCTACTCCTCAGGAACTCAAATTCCCCATAAACATTCAAGTCCAACTTTCCTGTGACAAGATGGTGGATAGAACAAACAAGGCATAGGCAAGCATTATAAACCACGTTTTCCTGCCTATGCAACAACAGTACAGTGCAACCAATCTTTTTTCCCCTTCTAAACCAGAAAGACAATGCTGACAGTGACTACCTTTGGACATAGAAACAGAGGAGCAAGGCAGTTTTTATTGTCTCATCATGCTTCACACCTGATTTGCTTACCACTCACCCAGAAGTTAACAGGTTCTCTAGTCTTGGAGCAAAAGTATGTACTTATATTCTTTTCTCTGCCCTCATGGTTTAAAAAGAGTAGATAATGTTATCTGTTTACAGTCACTGAGTGAAGTAAAACATACCACTGTGTATGTAACTTAAGGGACTGCCTTTTATATATTAAATTAAAAAATATATATATAAATTTAAATGTAGTCATTTTAGTTAAGAAAAAACATATCTGTTAGTAGACTAAATAGACTAGTAGCATTCTTTTGAGAAGTACTTGCCAAGTTTCTCTAAACATTCTGACACTAGTAATGCTCTTTACATAACATTAAAATTTTTTAAATTGAGTGTGTGTTTAATAAGGCTTACTTACATTTAGTCTCTTTTGCCTTTCTCTTCACTGTCCTTAGTCCCCCAGCCCTTCTGGAAAACTCCACCATCAGGTTTGCCTGCCTGGGAGGCTTCGGTGCATGTCCCAGGTAAGCTCTGTGGTGCTGAGGCGGCACTTTCTAGCCTAATCCACTTAAGACCAGGCCTGCTGAGACCTCATGTCTGTCCATGACCCACATCTACCACCGGCTTTTACTTAGGACTTCTATTTAGAAAATGCTTTTCCTCAAACCTTAAATAATTTAAAAGCACGGGACTGAGAATGTAGCTCAGTGGCAGAGCACTTGCCTAGCTTGTGACTGCATACATATTGATATGATGTGCCTCTGTTTTAAGCAACATGCAACATCTCTGAGTAAAATGTGAGCCCAACTAGCATTAGTCACATATACAGTATGATATGCCCCGGTAATCCTTCCACAACTTCATGACAAACTTAGCAGCACTGTGTCCCACCAATCAAGAACCTAAAGAAGAAATTAAAAAAAAAAAAAAAAAAAAAAAGTCACATCAACAGTGAGCTCGGCCCTACAGTTATAAGACATTCACTAACAGTAATATCAGGCTTCAAGTTTCCTAATGACAAAAAGGGCGCATACATCAAAAAATAATTTCAGGTTTAGTTCTAAAACATACAACTATGACTTTACTAAATCACTTGTCACTCTAGTCTGGAAACAACTTCATCAATGTCACAGGACTAAAACGAAAATTAAATGAGACAATCAATGTTACATGGCCCCATAAGCCTCTCAGTGATTAAACTAGGCTGTGTCCCCCCTTCAACATAGCTACCTCAAGGTCGCTACCACCTGAGTGGAAGTATATGAGTAAGAACATTACTGCCTTGTTTGTGATGTTATTTGCAAGAGTAGTAATTTGTCAGAATCATGCTTTAAAAGACTCTATAAACTTTTCCCCAGCACTTGAGAAGCAAAGGTAGGAAGGTTATTGTGAGTTCCACGTCAGCCTGGGCTAGAGTGAGAGCCTGCCTCAAGGGAAAAAAAAAAAAGCCAAAATAACAATAATAATAAAATAAATAAGAAATTGTAACAGTGACTTTGAACTATGACATCGTGTTAACAAAAACAGACAAAAAAAACACAAATCTGATCACATCTCTAGAACCACAGAAGAGGTATGTGTTGTGTTCCATGACATAAGAAGGCCATGCACAGACAGACAACACATAGATCCCAGAGAACATACCACAGCCACAGTGGTGGTTGGCTGGTCTTTAACAAAAGCTTCAAGGAAAATGAAAAGAAAAAAAAAGCGGGGGGGGGGATTTAAAGATTGACAGCTAGCCGGGCATGGTGGTACACACCTTTAATCCCAGCACTCCAGAGGCAGAGGTAGGAGGATCACCATGAATTCAAGGCGAGCCTGAGACTACATAGTGAATTCCAGGTCAGCCTGGGCTAGAGTGAGACCCTACCTCAAAAAAAAAAAATCTGGGCTGGAGAGATGGCTCCGCGGTTAAGGCACTTGCCTCCAGTGCCTAAGGCCCTGGGTTCAATTCCCCAGGATGCACATAAGCCAGCCCCACAAGGTGGTGGCCCTGGTGTGCGTTCTCTCTCTCTCTCTCTCTCTCTCTCTCTCTCTCTCTCTCTCTCTCTGTATCTCTTGAAAATGAATAAATAAAATATGAATTTTAAAAAATCCTAAAGATTGACAGCTATGAGATATACCAATCCTATGTGTGGTGGCTTGATTGATTCAGGTGTCCCCTATAAACTTTTATGTTCCGAATACTTGATTCCAAGTTGATGGCAATTTTGAAATTGGACTTGTTGGAGTCTGTTATTGGAGGCAGGCTTATGGGTGTTATAGCAGGCCTCCCCTTGCTGTTCAAGTGATGTTGCCCAGGGGGTGACGACCATCCTCTACTCATGCTATCGCTTTCCTGCTCTGTAAGCCAAGATAAACCCTTTCCTCTTACCAGCTGCTTTTGGTCGGGTTCTCTGTGCCAACAATGAGAAGCTGGATGTAACTTCATGGAATGTAGATCCTACTTGAAATGTAATCACACCAATTGTGAAGCCCCAAACAAACCACATGATGGGGTATGGCAGGTAACATGAAGCAAGTGACAACATACTTTGTAGGTGTGGTAACAGTACTATATTTGTGTAGTGGGCCTTTATGTTTAAAGGTACATAAATATGTTATCTTTAAGATTCCCTTTAAAAAAAGAAAATTGATAGGGGAATATGTACAAAACAAAATAAACTGAGTTAAAATAAGGATCTTAAGTTTACGGGTCAGAATTTCTTATAGTAGGGAACTACTGCATCTGTTATAATTTTCTATTAAAAATGTTTGAAAAAATGTATTTCTGGCAGGATGTGGCGGTGCATGCCTTTAATTCCAGCACTCAGGAAGGAGGCAGAGGTAAGAGGGTTGCTGTGAGTTCAAGGCCAGCCTGTACTACAGAGTGATTCCAGGTCAGTCTGACCTACAATGAGAGAGGGAGGGAACAAATGGGCACACCAAGACCTCTTGCTGCTGCAAAGGAACTCTAGACCATTGCACTACTTTATATATCTAGCATTATGTGGGTGCTGGGTAACTAAACTTGTGCAGGTAGGCTTTGCAAGCAAGTGCCTTTAAACACTGAGCCATCTCCCTAACCCTAAAAAAATCACTTTTTTAACTGTCAAAGACTACTTCATTGCTGGGCGTGGTGGCACACGCCTTTAATCCCAGCACTCGGGAGGCAGAGGTAGGAGGATTGCCCTGATTTTAAGGCCACCCTGAGACTACACAGTGAACCCCCCCCCAAAAAAAAAGAAACCCAAACTACTTCATTTAAACTTGCTTATTTTTTTTTACAATTTTGACCACATTAAAAGCAGAACTTTTACTAATATTAAATAAACAAAAATAACTAACACCGTGACCAAACTCAAGAAACACATCATTGGACACCCATGGATGCTGTGCTTCTCTATGTGTATCCAATTATTGGGGAAAGAAAACTAAAAACTTTTCAACAATTTCACTGTGCTTTAAAATTCATATGAGGGTATATTTATTTTTTAACAATCTTTTAAAACTCATACACCTTGACTCAAACATGAAAAAAAAAAGCATCATTAATTCAGACTGAGGAGATAGATGAGACACCCAAGACAGGCCTTGTACACTAAACTCTCATTTTTACTGCTTAGCTGCTAATTCTCTATTGCTCAACAAATTATACAGTTATCAATCATAGAACAGAATTCCATTAAACATACCTGAGTTTAGTGTGACACTGAATGGTTCTACAGGAAGCTTCAAGTCACTTATGTAAGACTGGGTCTATGACTGGCTTTCTGACCTTGGGTATACCCACTTAGGCAAACCTCCTCAGCAAGGATCCCTAGGATGTTTTTGGTGCTTCTAGGGCCACATGTATAACTAGAACAACAGCTGCCACCATCTTTACAGGCCCACCATGGGCTTGGTTCCCGCCCACCCATCCACAAGCTGAGGGCCCAGACAGAGAAGGTGGGAGGGGCCTGACCAGGGAGAGATCTCAGGCAAGAAGCACATCAGGCTTGGAGGTGTCTGTGCCACCCCTTAGGCCTCACCCAAGGGCATGAAGAGGCAAAAAGGTATGAGTTGGCGGCACCTGGAGGACCATGTGGGTGAATCTAAAAATCACTTTTAAACTGGGTGCATTGGTGCCACACTCGTAATCTCTGTACTCCAGAGGCTGAGGAATGAGGTCTTCTGAGATCCAAGTCAGCCTGGACTATAAAATGACTTTTCACACACATACCAACCTACCCTCCTTCACCCCACACCTAAATCACTTTTTCAAAAGCTGTTGACTGGGCTGGAGAGATGGCTCGGCGGTTAAGGCACTTGCCTCTAGTGCCTAAGGCCCTGGGTTCAATTCCCCAGGTCCCACATAAGCCACACCCACAAGGTGGTGGCCCTGGTGT
>PVHP010045780.1:0-13560 GCA_004024765.1 Zapus hudsonius | reverse complement strand
ACCACGCCCCCTAGTGCTGGGATTAAAGAGAGCTCCACCACGCCCCCTAGTGCTGGATTAAAGGAGAGCTCCACCTCGCCCCCTAGTGCTGGGATTAAAGGAGCACACCACCACACCTGGCCTTCCCCTCTTATTTTTGAATGAATCCCTCTTCCACTTTGATGTCATTTGTTCCCCTCCATCATAACATGTTGATGGGGCTAATGCTGTGCAGATCTTGTGCAGGTGGTCAGAGATGTTGTGAGGTCAAGAATGCAACAGCCGTTTTGTGTCTGGAAGATGGTGTTTCAAAGCACTCCTCCCCATCATTTGGCCCTCACATTCTTTCTGCCATGTCTTCTGCAACGGTTCCTGAGGCTCCCAGAGGGTGTGATTGTTATTTAGTGCCGAACATTCCACTGTCACTTTCTCAGTGACATTTTGAGTTTTACCAGTAGTCTTTGTCACCTGAAAATGAATGCATTAATATATGGGCAGACACATAAATACTTCGAGGGCAATTTATCCCTGAAGCCATAGGTTGTTACAGAAAAAAAAATCCCATAATATATCCATTTAGCCCATCAAGAGTTGTAGCTTATGACTTTCCCAGCCATAGGCTTTTTTTGATTAGTTTTTCGGTATCCAGTGTGAATTCCAAAGTTGGTTACATCCATAACAGATATACCACTATTGCACTAGTAGGCACATCTTTTTTTTTTTTTCGAGGTAGGGTCTCGCTCTAGTCCAGGCTGACCTGGAATTCACTCTGTAGTCTCAGGGTGGCCTTGAACTCACGGTGATCCTCCTACCTCTGCCTCCCGAGTGCTGGGATTAAAGGCGTGCGCCACCACTCCCGGCCTTGTAGGCACATCTTGTCTGGTTGGTCATATATAAATATATGTAGCTCATAGAGTCCACTGCTATTTAAGACCACTGATGACTCTACTGCAAACAGCCTGCACTTTGAAGCACCATTAAGAGCGAGTGAACAGGAAGTGGCTTCCAGCTCAGCTCTAGCTTGATTTCTCCATGTCCTGCAACCAAAGTGTGCAATGCCTTTAGCTACAGGGTTTTCCCATCTAGTTCTGATGGGCAACCACGAGCTTTGAGGATAGCCTGTACTGTTTTGAGGGCATCAGGGACCTCCATGACCAACAACTCACTGAGAGGTTTCCTTTCTAGCACTGAGATTTTTCTGTGAGAATGCATGGCTTCTGGGTGCAGCATTATCCACCTCTATAGGATACTTGTACCCAAACTCTCTTTAAATTATATATTTTAATATTAGCTAAAAAAGGGTTTTTCCCCCTCCTCCCCCTAGGCTTTGTGTATGTTAGGCAAGCACTTTAACAACTGAACTCTATCTTCAGTCGAAATAAAATGTGATTATTTTATCAAGAAATCCTAATGTATTGTCATGGTTTGATCCAGGTGTCCCCCACAAACAAATGAATGTGTTCTGATAGATCGATCCTCAGCTGATGGCAGTTTGGGTTTTACAACCTCGATGAAGCTGTGTTGTTGGGGGCAGGCTTATGGGGACTATAAGCCAGCTTCCCCTTGCCAGTATTTGGCAAACCTTCCTGCCGCTGTTTGCAGTGCTGTGGCAGAGGTGATGTCCAGCCCTCTGCTCATGCCATCGTTTTCCGACAGGATGGAGTCTCCCCTTGAGTCCATAAGCCAAATAAACCCATTCCTCCACAAGCTGCTTTTGCTTGGGTTCTTTCTGCGCAGCAACTAGAAAGCTGACCGCAACCTGTATATACACTAGCAAACCTTATTAATTGGGTGCTAAAAATTACTCTGCTAAACATGGGTAATATTAAGAATATCTGTGGGCGCTTGGTCAGTTAATGGCTCTTGCTTGCAAATCTGCCTGCCCAGATTCAATTCCCAAGCTACCCACATAAGCTGGATACAGTGTTTGTGAGTGGTGGGCATTCATTTACTGCTGCAAGAGGCAGCACACACAAATAATTAAAAATGTCTAGAGCACAACCCTTTATGAATGTGTCCCTCTGAATGGTTCAAATTCACTGGAATTCTTAGAATTCGAGGGCACTTTATCCCAGAGGTCATAGGTTGTTACAGAAAAATCCCATAATATATATATATCCACTTAACTTGAACAGTTTATATAATCCTAGACTGAATATTCTGCATAATTTAGGGTTTTCCTATCAACAAGGACAAAGATATAAAATTCCAGAGGATTCCTAATGAAAATGTAGTGACTTCAAAACAAAGTGTTGGCAAGTTTCATCCTTTATTATTATTTTTAAATATTTTTGAGAGAGAGAGAGAGAGAGAGAGAGAGAGAGAGAGAGAGAGGGCACACCAAGACCTCCAGCCACTGCAAATGAACTCCAGATATATGCGCCCTCTTGTGCATCTGGCTTTTATATTGGCACTGGGGAATCGAACTCTGGTCCTTCTGCATTGCAGGCAAACGCCTCAACTGCTAAGCCATCTCTTCAGCCCTCATCCTTTATTATTATTATTATTATTATTATTATTTTTGAGGTAGGGTCTCACTCTAACCCAGGCTGGTCTCAAACTCACAGCAATTCTACCTCAGCCACCCAAATGCTGGGATTAAAGGCATGTGCCACCATGCCCGATAGCAAATTTCTTCTTAATTCCACTCTCCCCTTCATTTTTTTTCTTGCCATCCTGGTTGGGGATGAAACTGAACCTTGCATGTTAGGCAAATGCTCCACCAGTGAATAATATCCCTTACCCCCTTTTTTAATTTTTGAGGGGGAGTTTCACTAAATTGCCCAGATTAGCCTTCAGTTATTGTATCCTTGGCTGGCCTTAAACTCATGACTCTTCTACCTCAACTCTCAGACTAGCTGGGATTGTAGTCCAGCACCTTCTTTATTTTTAACTGATATATAAAAACTGTTCACGCCGGGCGTGGTGGCACACGCCTTTAATCCCAGCAATCGGGAGGCAGAGATAGGAGGATCGCCGGGAGTTTGAGGCCAGCCTGAGACTTCATAGTGAATTCCAGGTCAGCCTGGGCTAGAGCGAGACCCTACCTCGAAAAACAAAAAAATAAAAAAAAATAAAAAATAAAAAAAAATAAATAAAAAACCCCCCAAAATCAATAAAAAAATAAAAACTGTTCAATAATCAGTATCATGTGATGGTTCAGTATATGTAGACATAATGTAACCAAGTTAAACATACTTACCTCTTCAAACATTTAACACTATTTATAGCAAAACTTTCAAAATTCCTCTTTTGTTCTTTTAGACATATGCCACACACAATCCCTAGTGCGATTTTCACCCTCCTGAAAACACCAGAACTTCTTCCTACCAAACTGTAACTTAACATCCAATGAGGAAAAGAAACCAAACCAAACCAAAACAAACATCTTTAATGTTTATCTTTGCAAGAATGTTTTTTATTTCAAATACCTTTTTAAATACTCAAAGACATTTCCTAATCACTCACCTGGGTTATCACCTAGGATTTAGAGGTGTTTTTAGAGTTACTGGGCATAATAATGGCAGAAATAGAATAGTATGTCTCTGAGCTACTTTTCTTTATTCCATGTCTGGCGACGCGTAATTTCAACAGTTTCGCATTGGCATGACTGGAGGACTTTTGACAGGAAAGTGGACCAACACTTCAAATGTATGTTTGGTTTTTTGTATTGCTGAATTATCAATACACTTAATAACATGACAGAGACTATGTAAGGAGTGTAAACATGTTTTTTTTTTTGTTTTTTTTTTTCGAGGTAGGGTCTCGCTCTAGCCCAGGCTGACCTGGAATTCACTCTGCAGTCTCAGGGTGGCCTTGAACTCACAGACATCCTCCTGCCTTTGTCTCCCGAGTGCTGGGATTAAAGGCATGCGCCACCAAACTTGGCTAGGAGTGTAAACTTAAAAAAATATATATGAATATAGGAACTAGAAAAAGGCATTTGTTTTCAGTCTGTTGGCCTCTGTTCAATTCCCCAGTATTCATGAAAAGCCAGATGTACAAAGTGGCGCATGCATCTGGAGTTCCTTTGCAGCAACAAGAGACCCTGATGCCCCCAATCCCTCTCTTTCTCTCCCTCTCTCTTTGCAAATAAACAGCTTAAAACTATTTTTAATAAGGGTATGTAAATATATATGATCATTCACTGTGCTTGGCATAAAAAATGAGAAAGAAAAACGAGCTGTTTATTTGTTAATGGGAAGGAAACAGACATAATTTCTAACATAGAAACGGGCAGCTGGGGAGATGGTTCAGTAGTTTAAAACACTTGTTTGCAAAGCCTGCCGTCTAGGGTTGAAATCTCCAGTGTCAACATATCCTACGTATCCCCAGAGGCAAAAGTGGCACATGCATTGTGGCTTTATTTGTAATGACCCCAAACCGTAAATAACCTAAATGCCCATAGAAACATTCTAAAAAAGCAACAAAAAATTTTGAATAATTTATAGGCAAATCACTTACCTTTAAAAAACAACATAAATGAAACCAGGATAAACATTTTTGTGAATCAAGTCATATAAAATTATAAAAATACAACGTATTTATGTGACTAAGAAGTAGATCAGTGGTTGTCTGAAAGCCAGGAACTGGAGTGGAGAAAATGGCCCGAGGTGAATTCAGGGTGACCAATACCCTCGCTGCAATACTTACGATGGTTTGATGGGTTGATTAGTAGGTTTAGTAATTAACATCATCTCTTTCTTGAGGACCTAGAAGTGACAGTCTCTTGTGTCTGTGGCACCGAATATTAGCAGTAAAATTTGTTTCCAGCTGGGCACGTGTGTGCATGCCTTTAATCCCAACACTCAGAAGCCAGAGGTAGGAGGATCAGTGAGTCCGAGGACAGGTTAGGGCTGCAGAGCGAGTTCCAGATCAGCCTGGGCTAGAGTGAGACCTTGAAAAAAACAACAACAAAAAGCATATATTTCCAGACAAGATGATGGCTAGGTTCCCAAAGTCACATTGCTAGAGGAAGTCAGCAATCTCCCCCCCCCCTTTTTTTTTTTCATGTTTAAAAGAAATGACCCTTGGTAGAACATTCCAGAAATGGTACTGGGAGGGAATGCACAAAACCTTTAGCTTAGTTTCTTTTTTTTTTTTTTCTGACAGTTTTATACAAGACAACACATCCCTGAAGATCATGAGGAATTTTGTACCTCCTGATTGATCCTCCACAATCATCACCACATTTCACAGGAACAAACTTCACCCAGCTTGCGTTCCTAATTAATCCAGTGTTTCTGCCCCTGCAGTAATTATTATCTGGCACTCAGTTCCTCTGCAGGACCGAGGGGGTGCAGTTTACCCAAAGGTGCTTCTTGAGCCATATATACACATATCTATATTTTTTTTCTGGCTTCCTGTCCACAATTTAGGACAATAAAGCCGTGCAGCACTTTTACAGAGGCCTTACGCGACAATTTCAATTAGGCCAAAATTGGGAAGAGAGCTGTGTTTTTCTACTACCCTACGGTTCCTGAGACACACAAGTCTTTGTGACTCCCTGTGTGACCACACATAAAACCTGTTTATTGTGTACTGTTAGTGGGGCCCAATTCTATTTTCAAGCCATCTGACATAGTGAATAGAACCCCAAGATTACACATAAACAATAAATAAAGATGTTATTACAAAAACAGATAGTTCTCAGGCTGGCGGCTTAGAGGCTGGGAAAACCAAACCAAACCAAACCAGAAAACAGTGTCATAGACTAACATGTCCCTGCTCAAGCTCCCCTAAGTCCTGTCATCAAGGTCTCTGGTACAAAACTGGGTTCAGTTAATGCCCTAAGCTGGTGCCAAGACTTTTCATGGTTTCCTTCAGCAATGGGAACAAACAGCTTCTCTGAGCTTGCTTTGCGGTGGTGACAGACACGCTGTGTGGACTTGGCAAGTTGGTACAGTGGGTGGAATGGCTTCTGCCTCCAAAACTGTCAGAAATATACATGGCAAGGGACCCACACAAGGTAGAAGGTGTAACACAACCCCTTAAAGCTTCTTTATACATGCAACCTAAGATGCTGAGGTTTCAACAGACAGGGCTCTCCCAGGAGGTCTCCTCCAGTGTAATAATATTGTGAGTTAGGAGTTTACTTCAGTGTGAACTCTGACGGTATTAAGGATAGATTTGCCAGCAAAAGGATTCCCCATGTTCACTTAACTGATAAGGCCTTTATCTGGTGTGGTTTCTCCAGTGTTGAATGAGGCTGGACTCTGTCTCAAGGATCTCCCATATTTGCTGTGTGATGAGGCCTCCCTCAGGTGTGAACCTGCAGGGGCCTTACGAGGTGAGATTTGCAGCGGAAGGCTCTTCCACATTCACTGCACTGGATGGGCCTTTTCTTCGGTGTGAATCCTCTGGTGTTTCGTAAGGTTGGAGCTATGGCTAAAGGACTTCCCACATTCCATACACGCGTAAGGCCTTTCCCCCGTGTGCACTTTCCGGTGGGAACTGAAGCTGGAGCTCTGCTTGAAAGACTTGCCGCATTTTGCACACTTATAAGGCCTTTCTCCGGTGTGAAGTCTCCTGTGATGAATGAGGCTGGAGATGCGGCTGAAGGACTTCCCACACTCGCCGCACTGGTGAGGTCTTTCTCCGGTGTGAACTCGCTGGTGGTAAATGAGCCGAAAGTTCTGGCTGAAGGATTTCCCACACTCGTTGCACTTGTAAGGCCGTTCTCCAGTGTGAATTCTCTGGTGCTTAATGAGGTTGGAGCGTTGGCTGAAGAAGTTCCCGCATTCCCCGCACTCGTAAGGCTTTTCTCCGGTGTGAACTTTCCTGTGGCTCTTGAGGTTGTAAATCTGACTGAAGGATTTCCCACACTCGCTGCATTCATAGGGCCTCTCTCCGGTGTGAACTCTCTGATGGATCACGAAGTTGGAATAATAGGTGAAGAACTTCCCACACTCAGTGCATTCGTAAGGCCTGTCTTCACTGTGGACTTTCTGGTGCTGAAGGAGGTTACATTTCCGTGTATAGGCTTTCCCACACTTGTTGCATTCGAAAAGTCTTTCCTTGGAGAGGGCTCTCTGGTCTTGAACAATCATGTCTGCATGTCTGAAGGCATTCTCGAGTTTTCCCCAGGTATGATAACTTTCTCCAAGGGGAAAGGCCACCCCACCCTCGTGACTGTTATTTGATTTTTCTCCTGTGACAGTGATTGGTTGATGGGACAATCCTGTGTTGATGAGGAAGCCCTTTCCGGCTTCATCGAAGGTAAAAGCTTTTCCTGACACAGTCCCCATGTAGTTATTCATGGATGAGGCTTTACCCGCATAGCTGCTGGACGGTAACTCTTCAATGCGTTGCCTCTGTTGCTGCTGAAGATTTGTAGCGAAATAGAACTGTCCCCAGCATGTGTATAGCTCCTCCCTGGGTTCTGTTCCGTGGTGTTGAGCCAAGTACAAAATGTCTCCCAGAACCAGGCCAGGAACTTCCTGAGGGCAGGTATTATGGGGAGAGGAGCCTTCTTGCAAAGTCCTGACTTGTGACAGTTCTCCCGAAATGCTTGGCTCATAAGGTGCCATCTCATGCCTCAGCATGCGTGAGCAACCTGGAAGCCAAGAAATAACAGGTGAGTGATGGACATGCCGCCTTTATTAGGAAAAGAGAAGAAAATCACACATGTGTGTGCATATATATATGTGTGTTATACATGCATGTGTCTTGTATATGGAGCTAAGTTCTGGAAAAGGGAGTTGGGAACGGGTTGAGGAAGCAGATAGTTTTCATTGCTGTGGTCCTGAGATCACAAAACAGAGTCCATTGAAGAGGCACAGGCCATGATAAACTGTGGTCTGGGGCTTCAAGGTATGCTATGCAATTCCTTCTTTTGTCAATGGCTTTTAGCAGGATTATATCTGTTGGTGACATGTGATGCTATGAAGTGTATATTAGGTCAAAGAGAATCTGACTGACAGAATAACTGGGGTAATAATTATTAAAGGATCACACACACGCGCACACACAAACACACACTTAAGGGCACAATATTTAAAAAAAAACAGAAAACAGGTAAAATAAAGTGTGCAGGGAGGTTAAGAATTTGCTCTGCACTGGAATTCAGAATAAAAATATCATAGGTTGGGTAAATGCAATAGACTTCATAGCTTATATACCACAAGCAGTAAGAATTTATTCTATTTATTTATTTATTTTGGCTTTTCAAGGTAGGGTCTCACTTTAGCCAAGGCTGACCTGGAATTCACTATATAGTCTCAGGCTGGCCTTGAACTCACAATCTTCCTACCTCTGCCTCCCGAGTGCTGGGATTAAAGGCGTGTGTCACCACGCCTAGTTAAGAATCTCTTCTTACGACTCAAGGATGATTTAACATGAGACTGCTGAAAAGTCTCAAAAAACACATCGTCACCTCAGCTAACGTACAAATTAGCAGCAGACAAGATTCAACATCTCTTCCTGACGAAAACACTCAGTAAACTAGAACAGTAAGAACACCTTAACATGATAGAAGTTGTACACAGAAACACCACACAGCTAAAATTTACTCAGTGGTGGGCTGAGAATTTCAGCTATGAGCAAGACCAAGACAAGGATTTCCACATCAAAATATAGTACTGGAAATTCCAGCCATTAGCAATTGGGTAATAACAAGAAAAAAAAAAAAGGGGGCTGGAGCAGTCATCACTCTCTACTTCCTCACTATGGGCTGAATGTGAGCAGTTCTGCTTCAAGCTCCTGCCTCCATGCCTTCCTGCCATCACAGACTGTAACCTGGAATCGTAACCAGAAACAAGTCCTTCCTCCCTCAGACTGTTTTAGATCAGACAAACTCTCCCTATGTGGCCCAAGCTGGCCTTGAACCTGCAATCCTCCTTCAACTGTGTGCTGGAATTACAGAAACATTTCCCATTCCACCAAAGACCAACTTCATATGCCAGCTGCCTTGATCCAGTCTCTCCTGACACTCTTGAGTGATCCTGATTCCTATGAAATAAGCTTGCCATGTGCATAGTTCAGAAGCTGCAGAACTGGGTTGAGACCTGCAGGCAAAGCTGCAGCTGCACTATCAGGAGATCACCAAGTGGACCCAGCCACCTCCTAGACTTCCTGTGGGCCCTAGCCACAAGCTCTCCAACAATTACTACTGCACTCGTGATGGCCGCTGGGAAGCTGTGCCCTGTTCCATCATCATATCTTCACAAATAGTTCTGGTATCAGGCAAGACAGCAGAAAGCTCAGCTGTGGCAGCCACTGAGAAGAAAGCGGTGATACCTGCTCCTCCCATAAGGAGGTGGGAGCTGTCCTAGGACCAGCCTTACCTGCCTTATCCCCATGGTTACCTGACTGTTTTTACTCCTTGGATTCCCTCTGGAGAGAAGGTGACCTAATTTATAACAAATACATGGAACACCATTATTTTGATTCCCACCCCTTTTAAAAATAAAAAATAATAATAAAAAAAGGGCTGGGGATGCAGCTCGTGGTAGCTTATGCATCTGAGATAGGAACCAGAGTACACAGACATTCCTAAAACTCAGGGATAACATTAATAATAACAATAATCCCAATTTAATAGTTTGAACAAGCCAACTGATTGTGACAATAAACCCAAAAAAGCTTCAATAAAAAGTCAAGGGACCTGACCAGACATTTCTCCAATGAACATATACAAATAGCCAACCACACGGAGATGCTAAATAACTTACTGACACGGGAATGTAAATCTCAACCACAGTGAGATCACATCACACCCATTTTTGCTGTCTCTTATTAAAATATCAGGAAATAATAAGTGTTCTCAAGCATGCGGACTCACTGGAACTCTTATGCATCAGTGATAGGAACGGAAACTAATACAGTTGCCTTTGAAGACAGTTTGATCGTTCCTTTAAAAATTAAAAATAGGCCGGGTGTGGTGGCGCACGCTTTTAGTCTCAGCAGGGGTAGAGAGGCAGGAGGATCATCTTGAGTTCAGGGTCATCCTGAGACTACACAGTGAATTCCAGGTCAGTCTGGGCTACAGTGAGACCCTTCCTCAAAACAAACAAACAAACAAACAAACAAACAAACAAACAAACGGGGCTGGAGAGATGGCTCAGCAGTTTAAGGAGCTTGCCTGCAAAGCCTAATCACCCAGGGTTCAATTCCCCAGTGTCCATGTAAAGCCAGATGCACAAGGTAACACATGCACCTAGAGTTTAATTGCAGTGGCTGGAGGCCCTGGTGTGCTCTTCTCTCTCTCTCTCTCTCTCTCTCTCTCTGTCTCCCTCCCTCTCTTTCTCCTTCCCTCCCTCTCCCTGTCTGCATCTCTTTGCTTGCAAATAAATAAAATTAAAAAACAGACATGAAGAGATATTTGCATGCCCATGTTTTATCAGCATTATTCAGAGTACCTGAAAGTGGAAATGACCCAAGTGTACTCTGACAGATGGGTGGGCAAACAAAATGTAGTACATACATACTATGTAGTCATAGTTTAAAAGAAAGGGAAATTCTGAGTTATGATACAACATAAAAGAACTCTGAAAATATTATATATATATATATAAAAGAACAACTATCAAATGATGCTTTTTTTTAAGTGACTGGGTATCTTCATTTATTCATTTTCACAATTTTTATTTGCATATTGTGAGTGAGTGTGTATGGGTTGTGTCACAGTTTCTTGCTACTGTAAATGAATGCCAGATCTCTGCACCACTATTTTTTTTTTGCATCTGGTTTGCTTGGGAACTGAACCCTGGGCTGACAGGCTTTACAAGCAAGTGCCTTTAACCACTGAGCGATCTTCCCAGGCCTCTAGGATTCTACTTATATAAACTCCTTAAGGAAGCAGGATGGGGGCTGACACTGAACTCTATAATTAAAATGGTAAATTTTTTAAAATCATACATATTACCATAATTAAAAACAAAACAAAACAAATAGCAGGGGTTAATGGCACTGCTTCTAAAACTTGCTGGCCTGGGTTCAAATCCCTAGCATCCATTAAAACCGGACCCAAAGAAGCACATACATCTGGTGTTAGTTTGCAGCAGCCAGAGACCTTAGCAAGCGCTTGGCCACACAAATAAAGACATGAATAAATAAAAGGAGGAAGAACAAGAATGGCCTAACCACCGACAAGGTCGGTAACTTCATTGCATGGCACGGTCAAGCCCATGGAAATACTGGATCGAAGGGAGGAAAGCTTGGGTGCCATAGACCTCAGACAGTCATCGGATAGGGGGAGGATCAGCTAGGTGGAATCCGTTAGGTTTATCAGTGAGGCTGTGGGACAGTAGGAAACTCACCTACCTTAGGATCTGAGAAAGGTGAACAGCGTAACATTCCAGACCTGAGAAGGAGGAAGCCCAGAAATAGGACTTACCCACGGAAAAGATGAGCGCCAAATTCTCCAGCATCACATCAAGGTACAGGCTTCTCTGAGCACCATCGAGAAGGTCCCATTCCTCCCAAGAGAAGTACACGGATATGTCTTCAAAGGTTACGCTGCCCTGGCGAGATAGGGACCCACAATCCATGTCACACACATCTAACCTCATGTCCCTCTTCCTCCCAAACTCCTCAACTTGGAGGAGATCTCAGATGTCCCTGTATCGATTCAATTCTGCAACCAGACAGAATCTCTTAATTAAACCTCCCTCCTCTAATCTCAAAATCTCCTCCACCAGCCGGGCATGGTGGCGCATGCCTTTAATCCAATCCCAGCACTCGGGAGGCAGAGGTAGAAGGATCACCGTGAGTTCAAGGCCACCCTGAGACTACAGAGTGAATTCCAGGTCAGCTTGGACTAGAGTGAGACCCTACCTCGAAAAACAAAAAAACAAAAACAAACAAACAAAAAAATCTCCTCCACCTTCACAAGATATGACAAACTTCACAGGTAACCATCTCCAGCCTGGCTTTGGCTTATCCTGTTCCTCAGTTAATTACTGTCACAACAAAAAGGAAACACGTGGTTCTCTGAACCCACTCACCTTCAAGCAGTTCTGTATCTGCAAGCAGGTGCCTTTAACCACGAAGCCATCCTCCCAGCCCCCAGATCTACACCTGCATCTATACCTGTGACAAGCTACCATATCTCCTTCCCTTGGAGGCCCTAAATGGGAACTGTTCCATGTAACTCCCAGCATGGACACAGGATATCATCCTGATCATTGTATAGAATTCCCAAACCCAAGGTCCGGGAGAATGGCATCTGAAAAGTCTCCAAACAGTACCAATCAATCCAGGTTAAGTCGGGTGGGGTTCAGGGCAGTGAGAGATACTCTGCACTTACCTGTGTAGGTTCCAAAAGCACTTCTGTAGCCATGGGAACCTGCAGAACAAGACAGACCATAGAGGAACTTGGCCATGGAGGGTCCTTATCTGCACGCGCTTTCCTAGAACTCCTACCCCGCCTCACAACCAGGTACCCTCCTCAGGTTAACTAATATTTGTGCCTGGGCTCATAGTTGTGTGGTTTTGAAAGACAGTTAAACCTCTCTCTCTCTGCCTCAATCATTTCAGCACCTTCTAAAGTTTTACCCACCCACAGAATGACTCTCAGAGGGATTTTTCCAAATGCTAACTCTGATGGTGGCTTTAAAATAAACAAATAAATATGAGTTTATTTCTTGATAGAGAATGGGGACGCCAGGACCTATGGCCAGCAGCCTACGAACTCCAGACACATGTGTCATTTTGTGCATCTGGCTTCCTGTGGTGGGTTCTGGGGTGGGAGGTGGGAGGAATTGAACTCAGGCCATTAGGCTTTGCAAGCAAGTGCTTTGCAAGCAAGTGCTTTGCAAGCAAGTGCTTTGCAAGCAAGCGTTTTGCAAGCAAGTGCTTTGCAAGCACCGAGCCGCCTCTCCAGCCCTCAGTCGGTGTCTTTTACGCTCATGTCTTCCCGCGGCTCTAAGAAGGAGGAAGACACAACTCCTCAGCTAGCTAACCGGTGCAGACAACCATCAGCCATCATGAAAAACCTCCTCCATCAGCATTTCCCCGCGGGTCCCGGGCTGCAGGGCGCAGATCCCGCCCATCGCTGGGTGACGTCCCGAGGATGCGGCACTGACCTGAGCCGGGTTCCTCGGCAGGGTCGCGGCCATCGGGCCCGGTCCGGGGTCCTGCTGCCCAGCGACCTGTCAATCACGTCGGACCGTCCTGACGTCGACACACCAAGGGGAAGGAAGAAAAACAAACAAACAAATAAATGAAAGACCGCCGCTGGCTACAATAACCGTCGGAACGTCAGGAAGACGACGGAAGTACCCGAGGGACGCGTTCGTGAGGAGCCGCCCCTTTCCGAGGCTTTCATTGGATCCCACGAACTGCGCCGGCAGCAAGGGTTTCTGGGTAATGTAGTTCAAAGGGCCCCGCAGGCCGCTGGGGGAGGGAGGGGTGGGTGCTGACTCAGTGTTGCTGAGATAGGTGTAGATTGAGAGAGGAGAGATGGGAGGGAGGGAGAGAGGATGGGAGAAAGAGAGAGAGGAAGAGAGGGAGGGAGAGAGAGGGAGAAAGAGAGGATGGGAGAGAGAGGGAGAGGGAGGGAGAGAGAGGATGGGAGAGAGAAAGAGAGGAAGAGAAGGAGGGAGACAGAGGGAGAGAGAGGGAGAGGGAGGATGGGAGAGA
>PVHP010045779.1:0-13554 GCA_004024765.1 Zapus hudsonius | reverse complement strand
AAAGTTATTTTAACTCATGGATGTTGTTTGGAGACTTTAGAAACTGCACGGTTGCTACGTCCTCAGTTTTGAATTTTCCCCTTGTGCCCATTTCTTTGTGCTGATCACAGCTGCTGACCACCATGTCTGCTTCTGGAAACCATAGCTTTGCTCGCTAGCCACGCCTTATTCCTAAACCTAGAAAACCAAAATACAAACTTGACTCTTGGAGCTCTTTGAGACTAATCTCACTCCAGACCCCTGGTTAATAAACTCCTCCAGGGCTGAAGAGATGGCTTAGCAGTTAAGGCGTTTGCCTGCAATGCAGAAGGACCTGAGTTTGATTCCCCAGTGCCCATGTACAGCCAGATACACAAGAGGGCCCATGTGTCTGGAGTTCATTTGCAGTGGCTAAAGGCCCTGGCGAGCCTATTCTCTCTCTGTCTGCCTCTTTCTCTCCCTCTCAAATAAATAAATAAATAAATAAATAAATAAATAAATAAATAAAATATTTAAAAAAACAAACTCCTCTACCTCCACCCATCCTGACATTGGTGTGATCTCTCCTGAGGTAATTCTGTAACAAGAGGATCCTGTTTTCAAAACAAAACAAACAAACAAAAACAAGGATCAAGGAGTGTTTGCAATAACAGCTTAATGAAAGCTCAGTATAAAACAATTCTAATATAATTAAATGAGACTGAATATCTGATAGGCTCCATGAGACCTTTCCACAGACAAACCAACAAACCAACAAATTAAATTCTTGGTAGTATTTAATAATGTGGCTGGAGGAGATGACTCAGTGGTTACAAGCACTTGTTGTGCAAGCCTGATGATCAAAGTTCAGATTCCAAGAACCCACTTAAAACCGGACACAAGTAGCGCACAGGTCTGGAACCCCAAATGCTCAGCTGTTAAAGGCCAAGTCAAGAGACTCCTGAAGCGCAGTGGCCAGCCAGTCTGGTGTTCACAGTGGCAAAAAAGAGAGAGACCCTGTCCTAGAAAAGGTAGAAGAAAGGACCAACACCCCAAGATTATCCCCTGACCTCCATATGCATCATGGCACACCCACCCACCCATATATATGCACATACTATAAACACACCCATACACATGTATATGCATGTACAAAGTAATAATGCTTAACTCTTGCCCCAGTGCCCTAGAAAGAGATGAGTCTCTTGGGTCTGTCTTTAAAAATGCTTGAAGGAGCTGGACATGGTGGTGCACACCTTTAATCCCAGCACTGGGGAGTCAGAGGTAAGAGGATAGAAATGAGTTCAAGGCCATCCTGAGACTACATAGTGAATTCCAGGTCAGCTTGGGCTAGAGCGAGACCTTCCCTGAAAAACCAAGAAAATGCTTGAAGGAGCTGGGGTGGAGGCTGAGGCAAGAGGAATGTCATGAATTTGAGGCTACCCTGGAGCTCCAGGCTAAGTTCTAAATCAGCCTGAGCTGGAGTGAGACCCTGCCTCAAAATAAAAAGGGGCCGGGCGTGGTGGCGCACGCCTTTAATCCCAGCACTCGGGAGGCAGAGGTAGGAGGATCGCCATGAGTTCGAGGCCACCCTGAGACTACAGAGTGAATTCCAGGTCAGCCTGGACTAGAGTGAGACCCTACCTCAAAAAAAAAAAACAAAAAAAAATTAAAAATAAAATAAATAAAAAGGGAAAGAAAATAAAGTAAGAAAGAAAGAAATAAAAGAAAATGGGCTGAAGAGATGACTCAGTGGGTAAGACACTTGCATGCAAAGCCTAATGACCTAGGTTCAATTCCCCAGTACCCACATAAAGCCAGATGCACAGAGTGGCACATACGTCTGGAATTTGTTTGCAGCAGCTGGAGGCCCTGACATGCTCATTCATTCATTCATTCATTCTCTCTCTCTCTCTCTCTCTCTCTCTCTCTCTCTCTCTCTCTGCCTCCTTCCCTCCCTCTCCCTCTGCTTATAAATACATACATACATGCATACTTGAAGGAAAAGGAGAAATGAATACCTCAAATTCTGTGAGGGTGTGATTCCATAAGTATGACACATCCAAAGTAAGGAGAGATCATGACTGCTTGGGGGGGGGTACGGGTTTTTATTTTGAGCAGATGAAAATATTTTGGGACTTGATAGAGGTTGTGTTTGCACAATATCATGTCTATGTTAAATGCTACATATGATTTATTTTTTGTAGTTTTTTGAGGTAGGGTTTCACTCTAGCCCAGACTGACCTGGAATGTGATCATCTTGCTTTCTGGGTGTTCAGCTCCCTGTGTTTATTCAGGTCTGTCCTCTGCCTTTGCACAGCTAGCAATCTAGCTTGATTTCTCCTGTTTGTGGACTTTAAAAAAATATTTTTTATTTACTTGCAAGGAGGGGAGACAGCCGGGCATGGTGGCACACGCCTTAAGTCCCAGCACTCGGGAGGCAGAGGTAGGAGGATAGCTGTGAGTTCAAGGCCACCCTAAGACTACATAGTGAATTCCAGGTCAGCCTGGGCCAGAGTAAGACCCTACCTCGAAAAACCAAAAAAAAAAAAAAAAGGAGGGGAGAGAGAAAATAGCCATGCCAGGGCCTCTAGCCACTGCAAACTCCAGATGCTTGCACCACTTTGTGCATCTGGCTTTATGTGAGTACTGGGGAATCAGTCCTGGGTCTTCAGGTTTTGCAAGTAAGCATCTTAACTGCTGAGCCATCTCTCAAGCCCCTGTTTGTGGACTTTATACTTCTGGATGTTTCCTTCTGTGTCTGTTCATTTTGTGCAATTGAGGTGCAACATTCCTAATGATTTATGTGAAGAATTCATAGCTCAGTGAATGTGTAATTCTCTTCCAAAGTGTAATTTTTTTTTTAAAAAAAAGGTTGTTTTGCAGGCAAGCACCTTAACAGCTGAGCCGTCTCTCCAGCCCCCATTGTATAATTTATGAGGACAGAGAAAGACCGAGATGATTCTATAGTCTTATCTTGAAACATTTCACAACTACAAAGTAAATGATTTCTTTAAAAGCCAGTGCTTGCTTTGCTAGGCAATATTGTGTCAGAATCCCCAGACAATATAATAAAAGAAATAGAAGCAGATGATCCACTTATTCACCTATTGTCACAAAATCTGAAATAGAAGCTCTTCTAGGGGGTTTGAGTAAAGGAGTTTTTCTTTTTTGTAACATGGGATCATTTGCTCAGGAGGGGATATACAAAAGACTCCAGAGCTCCTTCCCTGAATGTTGTGAGTCAAGGGATTCAGGCATTACAGGATGGGTGTTGAATCTATCCACACAGGTGGCTGAGTTTTGCACGGATTGGGAATCTGCCCCTCATTCATGAGAGCACCAAGTTGGCGTCTTTCCCTGAACACAGTGTTTCGCTCATCAGTAACTGCTTCCTGTTTTCATTATTTTATTTCCTGACTTTCAACCAAATGCTTGTAGAGAAAGAAGAAAAAGAAAAAAGAGGAACTCTGTTCTCTTTCATGTTAACTGTTTCTATTTTTGTGCTAATGTCATCATGCGTGTGTTTTGCTGAACATGGACAAGCTAGTTCTCATTACTTTCACAATTCAGACCACGTTTGGGAAATCAGAGGTTCCAGTAGACCCAACCAAAAATATTAAGAGGATTTTTGCCAATATCTCTCCATGCTCATTAAGAGGCTGAGAATACATAAAGTAAGAGATTCTATTGATAGTATTTCTTTCATTTACTGAAAGCTAAATTTGAAGAAGTTTAATTTGGGATAAAGAAATATAAGAAAACCAGACAAAGTGGCCAGAGGACTTTGACTCCAGAAGGACCTCTCAGCCTCTTACCTTCCAGAAGCACCTGGGCCTCAAGCCTCAGAGCTGCTCTCTGGATATTGGCCACATGATCCCAGGCAGCGTGCTGTATGTATTGTGCTGAATCTCAGGTTTTATATTTGCAAAGGCAAGCTCCTGCCGGCTCACCACCACCACCAAAGTCAGAAAGGAAAAGCAGGTCATGGCCTGATGTGGTGGTGCACGCCTTTAATCCCAGTATTCAGGAGGCAGAGGCAGGAGGATCGCTGTGAGTTCAAGACCACCCTGAAACTACACAGTGAATTCCAGGTGAGTCCCTACCTCAAAAAATAAAATAAAATAAAATCCATTGGCCAGATGGTAAGCTTTAGAGAGACTAAGACTTTATTAGATTAAGAGAAAGAAAGAAGAGAAAATTCAGAGACCTCCTGCCATTTCACAGAGGAGGTAAAGCCCACCCTGTGACCAAATTGGGGTTATTTCTAGATTCTGAATGGGGGCTGAGCTAACCAGCCATGACACCAAGTTTGGGGGCTGAGTTTTACCAAACCAACTTCTCTGATCTCTAGCAGAGTTGGAGACGGCGGGGACACCCTAAGACATTCCTGCTTGTACTTTCAGGCCCAGTCACCCTAAACTGCCTTATGTTGGAGGCTAGCCTGGGCTACAAAGTGAGGTTCAGGTAATTCTGAACTCGAGTGACACCCTGCCTCAATAAAAGAAAGGAGAGTAAAATAAAAAAGTCAGAAAGAGACTACGGTTATTCTCGAAAGTCACCAGTAGTTAGTGTGAAAAGGCTCCTCTAGTCAGCGCTCATCATGTGAGATTTTTGCTAAGTGCCTCCAGTGTTTTGAGGAACTGTCTGAGGCCATCTCAGATGATCAGTGATTTATGGGCACGATTGGATTGCGGGAAGCACAAAATCTGTCCAGAGATTTTGTCAGCAATTCTGGCTTCCTCATCCAGAGCCTGGGGAAAGTGTTCTTGCAGATTCTCCTGGGAGGGGACGTTCTTGAAGTCTTCAGCTTGAGCTCCAGGAGAAATCTGATTTTAGGTACTTCAGATTTGAATGGAAGGAAGATTTCTTTCTTTCTATTTTAGAGAGAGAGAGAGAGAGAGAGAGAGAGATAAGAGAGGCAGACAGACAGACAGACAGTATGGGCACTCCAGGACCTCCAGCCACTGCAAACGGACTTCAGATGTGTGCACCACTTTGTCATCTGGCTTTATGTGGGTACTGGGGGATACAACCCACATCGTCAGGCTCTGCAGGGCAAGCACCTTAATCACTGAGCCATCTCTCCAGCCTCAAAAGATGTCTTTTGACAAGTTTAAGCAAGGCTAGGCACGGTGGTATATGCCTTTAATCCCAGCACTCAGGAGGCTGGACTAGAGTGAGACTTTACCTGGAAAAACAATAAGGTAAAGAATAACTGAGGAAGCCGGGTGTGGTGGCGCACGCCTTTAATCCCAGCACTCGGGAGGCAGAGGCAGGAGGATCACCATGAGTTGGGCTGGCTCTAGCTCAGTGGTTCCTTCGTTAGCAATCTGTACGTCCCCACTGGGGTTCGAGACCCGCGGGCGCTCTCCAGTCCTTTAAAAAAAAAAAAAAGTATAACTAAAGAATCACCTTGGACTGGAGAGATGGCTCAGAGGTTAAGGCACTTGCCTCCAGTGCCTAAGGACCTGAGTTCAATTCCCCAGGACCCACATAAGCCAGACCCACAAGGTGGTGGCCCTGGTGCATTCTCTCTCTCTCTCTTTCTCTCTCTGTATCTCTCTGCATGAAAATGAATAAATAAAATAATTAAAAATAAAAAATGAATAATAAAAAAAACGAATCACCTTGTGTTTGAGGTCATAGCTTAGCCTAGACTCGAGGGAGATCCTGAATTGAAAACAACAACAAAAAAATGTTTAAATAAAAATAAATAAAATAAAGTTAAACAGATTTATCTTCCTTTTTGGGAAGACAATGTGAGATATGATAAGAGCAAATGAATCTATCTCCATCTGTTAGGTTTTACTCTAGGCCTCATTGGATTTCTAAGAATTTATTCAATCCTCATGGCAGTGTGAGGTTATCATTATTAGCTCTAGTTTACAACGGGGAAGCTGAGGCACAGAAAAGTTAACTAACATACTTCATGTACAGTAAATAGTAGAGCTGGAATTTGAATCCATATGCCTGGAGAATTGTGCTCCTAATCCTAACCAATCATGCCCTCCTACATGGGTCTGTTCATGGTGTCCAGGCGAAGTTGAAGGCTCAGTGGGTAAAGTACTTGCTTTGCAAGTGTAAGGATGTAAGCTTGGATCCTCAGAACCCATGTAAAATGCCTGGTGTGGTGGTGCACACCTGTAATCCCAGTGCTGAGAAGGCGGAGACAAGAAGATTCCCAAGAGCTTGCTGGCTAGTTAGTGCAGCTAAATTGGTGAGCTCCAGTTTCAGTGAGAGACACTGTCTCAAAAACACAAGGTGAAGGTGAGTGTATTGGTTCACGCCTTTAATCCCAGCACTGGGAGGCTGAGGTCGGAGGATCACTGTGAGTTTGAGGCCAGTCTGGGACTCCAGAGTGAATTCCAGGTCAGCCTGGGCTAGAGGGAGACCCTAACTTGAAAAACAACAACAAACAAGGTAAAGAACAACCTAGGAAAACACTCTAGGTCTCTACAAACATATGAATGTGCACACCACACACACACATACACATGTTGGGGTAACCATAAGACCCAGTGTGGTGGGTTCCTCTGGCTGCTATAACAAATTCCAACTGGCCATTGGAAGATTGGAACAACAGAAATTTATCGTCTTAGCTCTCTTACCCTGGCCTAGAAGTCAGAAATAGGTCTCACTGAGCTGTCTGGGTGGGGCTGCCTTCCTTCCAGGGTTGTATAGGGAATCTTTGTCTTTGCCTCTTCCCACTCTTTAGAAAATATATTTTTTATTTTATTTTATTTTATTTTTTTACTTAGCAGTGAAAGAGATGAGAGAGAGAAAAAAATAGAATGGGCAGGGCTGGAGAGATGGCTCAGTGGTTAAGGCACTTGCCTCCAGTGCCTAAGACCCCAGGTTCAATTCCCCAGGACCCACATAAGCCAGACCCACAAGGTGGTGGCCCTGATGTGCGCTCTCTCTCTCTCTCTCTCTCTCTCTCTCTCTCTCTTTCTCTCTCTCTGCTTGAAAATGAATAAATAAAATATAAAAAAAAATAGAATGGGCACTCCAGGGCCTCCAGCCACTGGAAACACGCCACATCCTGTGCATCTAGCTTTATGTGCGTATAATGGGGAATTGAACCCTGGTCCAGCTGCTTTACAGGAGATGCCATAACTGCTAAGCCATCTCTTCAGGCCCTTTTTCCCACTTCTAAAGGGCCCACAGTCCTTGGCTCATGGCCTTTCTCCATATTCAAAGCCAGCAGTGGCCAGAAGAGTCTTATTTATCTGCCTCACAAGGACACTGTCTCTTTCCCCCTTTCCCCTACAATGACCTTTGTGACTACATTAGACCCATCTCAATAATACAAGACCAACTGATCCAGACGACCCATGGAGGAAGTTATCCAGTTGAGGGGGGAGGGGAGGGCAGTGGGGAATTGGGGATAACAACTCATTGTTTGCCCACTAAATGTGTAACTCATTATGGACAATAAAAAAATTAAAATTAAAAAAAAGATTCCATGTACTATGTTCAATTTCAAAAAAAAAAATAATACAAGACCATTTCCCCTTCTTATGGTCCTGCGTGAAAGGTGACCTAGTCATAAATTCCAAGGATTAGGATTTGGGCATCTTTGGAGAACTTTCTATCTATCTCTTATATCTTGTAGCTGATCCATTCCCAAGTATATAGTCAGGTGATTAACAATGGGAGTACAATTGAGAAATGTTAGGGGATTTCATTTTTGTGTGAACATTATAGAATGTATTATACAAACTAAAGTAGCTAAAAACGTCAGCAGGAAATACAATCATATGGAACCACTATGGTATATGCCGTCCATCATTGATGCATGACTGTACCCCTAAGGTAATTGAAAACATGGTACACGCAAAAATTCCCATACAGGGGCTGGAGAGATGGTTCAGCAATTAAGGCACTTGCCTCCAGTGCCTAAGGCCCTGGGTTCGATTCCCCAGTACCTACATAAGTCAGACCCACGAGGTGGTGGCCCTGTTTCTCTCTCTCTCTCTCTTTCTCTCTCTCTCTCTGCTTGAAAATGAATAAATAAAAATAAATATCTAAAAAATCCCATACATGTACACAATTGTTATGTGTTAATAATAATTAGTATGCAAACATTCATGGCAGCATTAGTTACAACAGTCAAGTGGAAATAACTCAGTGCTCACTGATGAATAAACAGGCAAATATCCTTGGTGAAGGATACAAACAAGATGAATTATGTCTTCACAATAGCATTATTGAGCCATAAAAAGGAATGGCAGGGGTGGGTGTTGGGAAGATGGCTCAGTGATTCAAGGTGCTTGCTTTTGCCTGGGTTTGATTCCCCAGTACCCATATAGACACAGAGACACAAAGAGGTACTTGTATCTGGAATTTGTTTACAGTGGCAAGAGGCCCTGACATACTCTCTCCTACCTCTCTACTCACAAATAAATAAATCAGAAAATAAGCTGGGTGTGGTGGCACATGCCTTTAATCCCAGAATTCAGGAGGCAGAGGTAGGAGGATTGCCGTGAGTTCAAGGCCACCCTGAGACTACATAGTGAATTCCAGGTCAGCCTGGGCTACAGTGAGACCCTACCTCAAAAAAGCAAAATAAATAAATAAATAAATAAATAAATAAATAAATAAATAAATAAATAAATAAGAAAATAGATGTTTATGAAGAAAAAGGGATGAATTCCAGGTCAGTGTGGGCTAGAGTGAAGCCCTATCTCAAAAAAAAAAGGGGGGGGAGGCTGGAGAGATCGCTCATCGGTTAAAGTGCTTGCCTGCAAAGCCTAACAACCCAAGTTTGATTCCCCAGTACCCATGCAAACCCAGATGCACAAAGTGACGCATGCATCTGGAGTTTGTTTGCAGTGGCTGGAGGCCCTGGCGTGCCCATTCTCTCTGCCCACCTTTCTTCTCTCTATCTTTCTCTGTGTTTGCAAATAAAGATTAAAAAAATATTTTATTTATTCATTTTCAAGGAGAGAGAGAGAGAGAGAGAGAGAGAGAGAGCGCATCAGGGCTACCACCTTGTGGGTCTGGTTTATGTGGGTCCTGAGGAATTGAACACGGGGCCTTAGGCACTGGAGGCAAGTGCCTTAACTGCTGAGCCATCTCTCCAGCCCAAGATACTTTTAAAAAGAATAATAAAGGAATGATGCATGCAATGTGCAGCAATATGGAAGGTCGTTGGAAACAAGCTAAAGACACAAAAGGCCATATAACACATGATTGCATTATATGAAATGGAAGAAAAGGATAAATATATGGAGAGAAGATAAAAATGAGATTATGTTTCTCCACTAGAGTGAGGTAGGATGTTGTTTTAGCCCAGGCTGACCTGGAACTCAATATGTAGTCTCAGGGTGGCCTTGAACTCACAGTGATCCTCCTACCTCTACCTCCCGAGTGCTGGGTCCACTTTGTTTTTAATATGGCCTTTCTCTCTGGAAATGACTTGGGAGGAAAATAGCTGCTGGTTTCTTTATTCTTCCTGGGGCAAGTAAAAAATTAAGAACACCTTTTAGCCTGCCCTGATGGCACACACCTTTAATCCCAGCACTTGGGAGGCAGAGGTAGGAGGATCACTGAGTTGAGGCCACCCTGAAACTACATAGTGAATGGTCAGTCTGGGTTAGAGTGAGACCCTACCTTAAAAACAACACAAAGCAAACAAACAAATAAACAAAAAATACACCTGTGTCAGTTTCTGAAAGTGCAGTGTACAGTAACTGTGAGAGTAGTTTGAAAGCCCTAGGTCAACTGAGCTAAGGGAAGAAGCAGAGGTCATATGACTTCAACCCACTCTTTGTCAAGATGAGATCGAGCTGGAGCCACACTTGCTACCCTGCAGGACTCCTGCAGTTCAAATTCTTCTTGTCTTCACTGCTGGGCACAGGCACCAGCTGACTCTGGGATCTTTGAACTCTTAACAGTCTGCTTATCATAACTGTCTAAGGGATGACATTCCCAGCAGGTAAAATGTTGAAGATGCCAGGTTCACCCAGGACATAGTCCCCGGGGAAGTGCTTGGCTCAACTGACTGAAATACTTTGGGCAAATCATCTGACCCGGATCAGCCCATATGCTCCCAAGAGAGCCAAAGTCTGAGAAACACACCTGCCCAGCAACTGGGAAGTGCTTACAGGACAGAGGAGGAGAGGTCAGCAGAGTGGGTAAAGAAGCGTGACCTCCCCCAGAGGTGGCAGAATAGGGAGGGTGACTTGCAACCCCCAGGGCTTGGAGCCTAACGCCACAATCTGTGTCCTTTCTTTCTTTCTTTCTTTCTTTCTTTCTTTCTTTCTTTCTTTCTTTCTTTCTTTCTTTCTTTCTTTCTTTCTTTCTTTCTTTCTTTCTTTCTTTCTTTCTTTCTTTCTTTCTTCCTTCCTTTCTTTCTTTTTTTTTTTTTTGGGGGGTAGGGTCTCACTCTAGCCTGGGCTGACCTGGAATTCACTATGCAGTCTCAGGGTGGTTTCAAACTCACGACAATCCTCCTACCTCTGCCTCCCCAGTGCTGGGATTAAAGGCGTGCACCACCACACCTGGCTATGTTTTACTTTCACTGTTCAAAATATACTATAATAGCTCCCAGGCCTATGCTTGGGGGAGACAAGGATCAATCAGGCATTTACATCTTTATGGCCCAGTCTTGTTCCAGAAAGGATTTAAGTCAGCTTTCAAAGATGCATAAAATAAAAGGGATAGATTAAAAATAAGACAGTGGCCCAGGAAATGGTGTCACGCGACTTTAATCGAAGCACTTGGGAGGCAGAGGTACAAAGATCATCATGAGTTCAAGAACACCCTGAGACTACATAGTGAATTCTAGGCCAGCCTGGGCTAGAGCAAGACTCTACCTCGAAAAAACAAAACAAAAAAGAAAAAAGAATTGAACCCAGGGCCAGCCGAAGGCTCTAACCTGAGACGCACTCAGTCCTTTGATGCTCTTCAATTCCATTGTTATACATTTATTGAGCACCTGCTCTGTGACATTTACTGAGCACCTGCTCTGTGACAGCTGCTATTGCAGTCATGTTGGTACAGAAAATAAACGGGACCCTTGCCATCAATCAATTTACATGTTAATTACCAGCCAGGAAATTAACAAATTTAGACATTTAGAGAGAAAAATCTAGTGGAAGACTAGATGGGTAAAATATCTGTGGGGTACTTCTGGTAAGTTGGGTCAGGACAGCTACTCTGAGGAGGGACTGCCATCAGGGCCTCTGCAACCAGCTGTGGGATTTGAAGAGGAAGGACCCTGCGGGATCTGACCACCGCAGGTCCAAAGGCTGAGCCCTGCCTCATGGCTCAGCTGGTGAGTGACGAGATCACAGGAAGAGGCAGTGATCCGATGCTTGCTGCAGCACAATAGGGTTTTATTTGGGGATGGATGGAAATAGCTTTGGGCTGGGTATCATGACACAAGTTAGGGAAATAGCAGTTATGATTGTGCAAGATTGTAGATTTCATTGGCACCGGTGATCATACACTTAAAAATGGTTAAGGTGCGGGCTGGAGAGATGGCTCAGCCATTAAGGCATTTGCCTCCAGTGCCTAAGGCCTCAGGTTCAATTTCCCAGGACCCACATAAGCCAGACCCACAAGGTGGTGGCCCTGGTGTGTGTGTGCGTTCTCTCTCTCTCTCTCTCTCTCTCTCTCTCTCTCTCTCTCTCTCCTGTCTCTGCTTGAAAATGAATAAATAAAATATTTTTAAAAATGGTTAAGGTGGGCTGGGGAGATGGCTCAGTGGTTAAGGGCTTACAGTTCTCCAGTACCCACGTAATGCCAGATTCACAACGTGGCACTTGAGTGTGGAGCTCTTTTTCAGTGGCAGCAGGCCTTGGTATGCCCATACTCAACGCTCTCTTTGTCTGTCTGTATCTCTCTCAACCTGCCTCTTTCTCTGTGTCTCAAATAAATAAAAATATTTTTGAAAATGATTAACAAGGACCATCTAGCCTGGTGCCTGCAGTGGCAAAATGATAAGACAGATCCTGCCTCAATGAGACGGAAGGTGAGGGTCAATGCTCTGAATTTGTCCTCTGATCTCCATAGTACTCCTGGCATGCACTCCCCCATCCCATATACACACATACACACAACACACAAGTTAAAAAAAAAAAAAACAAGAATGGAGAGTGACTGAGGCAGACACCCAACATTGACCACTGGTCTACACTTGGACTTGTACCTGCACACACACATGCACCTGCATACACATGCACCCCCACATACGATCACACATACACACACGCACACACACTACATAACACATGAAAAAAATAAAATAAAGTGCTGGAGAGATGGCTCAGCAGATAAGGCACTTGCCTCCAGTGCCTGAGGCCCCTAGTTCAATTCCCCAGTACCCACATAAGCCAGATCCACAAGGTGGTGGCCCTGGTGCTCTCTCTCTCTCTCTCTCTCTCTCTCTCTCTCTCTCTCTCTCTCTCTCTGCTTGAAAATGAATAAATAAAATATATTTTAAAAAATAGAGCCAGGTGTGCTGGTGCACACCTTTAAACCCAGTACTTGGGAGGCAGAGGTAGGAGGATCTCCATGAGATCAAGGCCACCCTGAGACTACATAGTGAATTTCAGGTCAGCCTGGGCTAGAGTGAGACCCTACCTCGAAAAACAAAACAACAACAACAAAATCTAAACAAACAAAAAAAAAGAAGAATAGGGGTTTATCCTGGAAGAGTTTGGGAGTCCAAAAGCATGGTGCTGTAATCTGCCAGGCTTCTGTTGAGGGCCTCATGCTGTATTGGAAAATGGGAGGAGATAGAAGGAGTCACGTGGTACAGAGAAAGCAAGAGAAAACTGAGGAAGCGCTGGAGAGATGGCTTAGCGGTTAAGGCACTTGCCTCCAGTGCCTAAGACCCTAGGTTCAATTCCCCACTACCCACATAAGCCAGACCCACAAGTTGGTGGCCCTGGCTCTCTCGCTGTCGCTCACTCACTACTTGAATATGAATAAATAAATAAAAAAAACTGAGGAAGCCAAACTGTTATGACAACTTGTTTTGGGGGGTAACGAACCCCCTCCCACAAGAACCAAGTCACTCATGCAAGAATGGCATTGATGCAGGAATTGGAGTTTTCTGCCAGTGTACCAAGATGGTACACCAACGCACCGATATGATACGGAAATTTTGGGTGCCTCTGGATTCTTTTCTTATAATTCAGAGAATTGAAATCCACAGGCTAGAGAGTAAAGTTTACAAGTTTTATTAGGTCATAGATAGAATTTAAGGGAAAAAAAAGGGCCGGGCATGGTGGCACACGCCTTTAATCCCAGCACTCGGAAGGCAGAGGTAGGAGGTGTTAGAATGGAAATGACCACGAGAGACCACTCTGAAAGGAAAGGTTTTACTAGGAGGAAAAGCGAGCTGCCGGGCACTTTCACCAAGGGTGGCGAAAAAGCGCACAAGGCAGGTTTAGATCAGGGTTTTTAAGGGGAAAAATGTTCGGGTTGGGGTCCAGGTGGTCACATGAGGTTGGGTGGAGGGCTCAGGTGGTCACATGCTCTCAGGATCAGTAAGGATCGGGAAGGACAGTCCCTCGGGCCAGGTGTGGCTCTTGTTTAGGGGGGAAGTCTTTATCTTTGACTCTTGTTGATGCTTCTCTT
>PVHP010045778.1:0-13539 GCA_004024765.1 Zapus hudsonius | reverse complement strand
GGGTGCGCATGCGCAGACCTCACCGCCCAGCCAGGATGCTCGCCGAAGCTGGAAGTGGTCCAGAAGGGCTCTCTGGGGGCGTGGTCACGTGGTTGTTGCTGTCCAGACGCCCAGGGTTTTTGGGATGCGGTTCTCTGGGGGTCCTTCAGCATCTCGACGGGCGGAAGTGGGCTGCGGTGAGGCGGAAGTGGGCTGCGGGCGTGGCGCGGAGGCTCCGAGGTGAGGGCGGGAGGGGGCGGGGGCGCTGTGAGGTCGGTGTCGCTGAGTCGGGGGGTTCGGGATGCGGGATGGGGTTCCGAGGACCCGGATGCGGGGGGGGGGAGGCTCTGCGGTCCAGCTGGATGATTGACAGGTTCATTTGATCCCTTTCCCTGCGGGTTTTCCGCGCGTCTGCATCTCGTCACGTCACTTCCAAGTCACTTTCGTGTCGATTTCACGCCGTGGCCCGTCGGAGTTGTTCACGGGGACCGTGGACTGTCCTGGGGACACTCGGGCGGGAATCACGCGTGGGGAGCTGGTGCTTCGGGGTGGAGGGTGACCGTGGGGTGAGGAGGGTGGGATGCTCGGGGCGGCAGGTGGAGCGGAGGACGGGGGCCTGGGGTCCCTGCGCTGCTTTGTGGGCGGCCAGGGAATGTCAGCGGAGCTCCTGATTATAAAGCCTGACTCTGGGTATAAACACTGGCCTGCAACAAAGAGAAAAATAAAGTATATAAAAATGAAAAAAAAAGTTTATTTCCCTTTTTGGCCTTAATAGGAGACAGCTATTTCTGGGTGACTGTCATATCCGTTCCCAGCATGAAATCTCTTTGGGGAAAGCTAAAGCTGCGAAACAAATTTTAAAATGGCAAATCCTAATTCCTAGGGGGATGTAATTTTGGGGTCTTTGGATATGCTTTGGTGGCCTCTCCTATGGACCCCATGGACATGGTGAGAATCTGTGATCGTTATTGGGACAGAATGATGTTGCTTTCATCCATGCTGTATTCGTGTAATTTGGACCTCTCTGTTAGAGTTTATTTGGGGTTCTCTAGAAACCTATAAATTGCAATCTCTGGTTAATATTTATTGGCTATCAATCTAGGAATCATTTCTGGGGTCGGGGACATGTCAGTGACTGGGAGGCAGTGTTTAACCTGGGGGTCCTGTGGTCCACTCATTAGAGGTCATTGAAAGCCATTCATGTCCGTGTCTGCACTCCTATGTTTTTTGTTTTGTGTGGTGTTTAATATTTTATTGTTTTTTTGAGAGAGAAAGAGAGAGACATAGAGAGAATGAGCACACCAGGGCCTCCACCACTGCAAACGAACTCCAGACACATGTGCCACCTTGTGTGTCTGGCTTGAGGTGAGTAATGGGGAATGGAACTTGGGTCCTTCTGCTTTGCAGGCAAACATCTTAATTGCTAAGCCATCTCTCCAGCCCCGTTTTGTTTTGTTTTGTTGTTTTGTTTTGTTTTACCACTGGTTATGGAGAGGCCCGTAGTGCTCAGTGAATGGAGGTCCTGGTGCATATGTACAGGTTTTCTGGATCAAGGAAAGGCATGGGTCTGTGAATTTAAGTGATATGTCCAAGAAAACAGGCTGTGTGGTGTGTCATAGGTAGACACAGATACATCAAATCCATAAATAAGTGCCAGAAATGGCCATCACCTTTCTCAGCTTTCAGAAGGCAAGGGGAAATGGAAAAGTGCTTTTGGATGCTAATTCTGTAGGGAACCACATAAGAAAGTGGGGGACAGTGTATCATTTTGAGTGAGGTAATCCCGTTATTCCACCTTGTGACCTTGGAGCTGACTATGGAATGACATGTAGCCTCATCTGGGAAAAAATGGGTGTGTTAATGACATATAGCTTAAAAAGTTCTGTGAAAAATTAAAATCAACTTGCTGATGGTTTGTTTGTATTTGCCACCTGCCAGGCAGATGCTGAGGGCTTGATGAACCCCACCTTTCATCAGCTCCTCAATGGCTGTAGCATTATTCCTTCATCCTCACTTTGGAAACAGCTAAGCTAATGTCCTCTTCTCATAGGTAAAAGGTGAGTGACTGTAATGAATCCCTCCTTAACCTTAGACCAGACTCTCGTTTTGTTTTGTTTTCTAACCCTTAATAACAACAAAATTAAGGATTTTTGAGCTTTGCCATGTTTACATGGTGACCTTCACTTTGGGCCCTCAGAAACTCTTTGGATAAAATGTTGAATAACTGACCACATGGTCATTGCCTCTCTAGGGGACTCTGAAGAACCCTGGGTCAGGTGACATCATCATTAAGACAACAAGATTTCCCTTCACACCATTGCTGGCTTCTGCTCAGCTAGTCACCTTGGAGCCTCCAGGCACCCATCCCGCTTAAAGTTCCTGAAAAAAACTGCATCTGCCAACAAAAGAGCCCAAGAGAGGGAATATGCCTGCCACCATGAAAGCATCCCAGAAGCCCCAGAGACTGGATCCAGAGTTGCCTGATGGTTCATATGAGGTGAGCAGGAGGTGCTCCGGGTTCGGTTGTCTAGAACAGACACAGAAAAGCAGCCGATCTGAGGCACTCCAGAGGTGGCCTTGATCACCAGCTAACAGCAGACCACGGAGGGCTGCTGCATCCACACCTCCTAATCTTTTCATGACTTGCTCACTGTACTGCTTGGCTTCTTGGGTTTAGCTCTATCACTCTTTCATACATTGACCCAGGCCCCTTGTTCCTGTAGCATTTTCTTCCAGTTCCTAGCTGTTCATCCTGTGTGAGCTTGTCCTAGAGTTCATTAAACATGGATGCATGGCATATAACTCTTAAGAGAGCACGAATATCTGATTATCTCTTGCCAAAAGTCAAAATAATCACCATATATTTTTATTATCTATATGAAGTAATCTATGAAAGTATATGGATAAATTTTTAAGATGGCACAGAGGGCTGGAGAGATGGCTGAGTGGTTAAGGTGCTTGCCTGTAAAGCAGAACAACCTGAGTTCAATTCCCTAGTACCCACGTAAAAGCCAGATGCACAAGGTGGCATGTGCATCTTGAGTTCGTTTGCAGTGACTGGAGGCTCTGGTGCACCCATTCTCTCTCTCTCTCTCTCTCTCTCTCTCTCTCTCTCTCTCTCTCTCTCTCTCTCTCAAATAAGTTAAATAAATAAAATATTAAAGATGGCATAGAAATGGTATTTTAAAATATTTTATACTACTTTTATACCATTATCTCTGTGTTTACATTATAGGGTGGAAGTCACTTTTTAAAAAATATTATTTATTTGCAAGGAGAGAGAGAGAGAGAAGGAATAGACATGCCAAGGCCTTTTGCCACTGCAAGTGAACTCCAGATGCACGGGCCAGTTGGTGCATCCTGCTTTATGTGGGTACTGGGGACTCGAACTTGGGCCATCAGGTTGTGCAAACAAGTGCCTTTAACCACTCAGCCATCTCTCCAGCCTAGAAATCACTTTTTTTCTTCCTAAATAAAGCCTTATCCCCATCAGAAACATTTTATTTTCTCTGTCTAGAAATTTATTATTCAGATGTCAATTTTCCATTTTAAAATGTTCATACACACTATCATTTTCTATTTCTTTTTATTCTTTTCTGGCAAAATATCTCAACTTTGCCTTCTATCCTTTCTGACAAGTGGCACTGCTCTGTTTATTGGCATTTTAAGAGCATCTTGATGTTGTTGTTGTGTGAATGTGGTATTTTGGATTCATGAGTAGACTGTTTCTAAGGATACTGGAGATAATGTGAAATGGGATTTTTCTGAATGAACATGCATTTCAGACAAGATCAGGCACACTCAGGGTGATATGACCTTAGACTAAATGAGCATTTCAGGAACTAAAATGGGGGCTGGAGATGGCTCAGTGGTTAAGGCCTTTCCCCAGTGCCCACGTAAAACCAGATACACAATGTGGTGCATGTGCCTGGAGTTCATTTGCAGTGGCTGGAGACCCTGACGTGACCATTCATTCTCTCTCTCTCTCTCTCTCTCTCTCTCTCTCTCTCTCTCTCTCTCTCTAATAAATAAATAAAATATTTTTAAAAAGCTAAAATGAGCCAAGTGTGGCACACACTTTAAACCCAGAACTTGGTTAAACCCAGAACTTGGGACAAAGATGTAGAAGGATCCTCATGAGTTAGAGGCCACCCTGGGACTACAGAGTGAATTCCAAGTCAGCTGAGCTAGAGTGAGACCCTACCTTGAAAAACCAAATAAATAAATAAATAAATAAAGCTAAAATGAGGGCTGGGGGGATATGGTTAAAGGCTCTTGTTTGCAAAGCCTAACAGCCCAAATTCGACTGCCCATGACTCATGTAAGGCCAGATGTACAAAGTGGCACATGCATCTAGAGTGCATTTGCAAGAGCAGGAGGCCCTGGCACACCCTTATTCACTCCCTGTCTTTCTCTCAAATAAACAAATAAATTTAAAATAAAAAAAGTTAAAATGAAACAGTTTATTTTGTGCTGAGAAGAAATGCCAGTGGAGTGTTCAGCACTGGGACATCTCTATCACACTTCCCGAGGCTCAGGGTCTATTGTGGAAGAGGTGGAAGAAAGATCATAAGAGCCAAAGGAAGGGGAGGACTGCTTACAATGCAAACTTCCAGACACAAAATGACCTTGAAATTCATGACTTCCCAGTGCCTGATAATAATACCTACACATAATGGGAGGAAAAGATGATGACACCAAAACAAAACAGACTAATGAGAGGAGGAGAAGATATGAGTGAAGGTGAGAATGGAATTATAATGGTTAATTGTCTATAATTATGGAAGCAATCAATAGAAATTTAAAAAACAAAAAGAAAATACCTTTACCCACCTAGCCATCTTCCCTGCCCAGTATGGTGGGTTCTTCTTAAACTACATAAGTGGGATTCTGTGACAATTAAAAACACATTTTCTTTCTACAATCAGACCCACGCTAGTGCGCCTACTTGAGACTTGGATGATGTATTAGGGTTCTCTAGAGGAAACAGAGTTGATAGAATGGATTATAATGAAAGGAAATTTATTGGGATAGCTTACGACAGTCCAATAGTAGCAGTCTATAGGCCCACAGGTAAGGAACCAGTAGCTGTTCAGTCCACGTAGATGGATGTCTCAGCAGTCCCAATCAAGCTCCGAAGGCCTGATGAATCCCTGGGGAGCAGGCTGCTCTTCAGTCCAATATGTGAGGCCAAGGAAACTGGATTCCGATGTCCAGGAAGGGTAGGAGAGCAGGATGCGAGTGCAAGTCACGAACAAGCACCAGCAGCTGGGGGAGGAAGGAAGAGCATCTCCTTCCCCTTAAGCTTCCTTATATTAGTCTCCTTCTGGAAGGCCCACCCAGGATTACTATGGATTAGCTCAAATTAACAAATTTAACCATCACAAGTCTTCTCCAAAATCCCAAAAGGAATTTGTTAATCCTGCAGGCAAGCTCAGAGACCCGCCCAAGATTATTATGGATTAGATCAAGTTGACAAATTTAACCATCATAGATGACATCCACCTTCCAAGTATCCTCACTTGACTTGTCTCTCCCCTTACAGAGAGTTGTTTGCTGCTCTCTGAATTCACTGGGGATGTCCCTGGGTCCACTTCACTCACATTCTAGAGGATGGTGTTTTCTGCATCCTGCATTAACCTTCTCACTTCCCGCTCATGCTATCCAGCTAGTCTGTTTGGTGAAAGCCATTCCCAGGCATATTTGCTTGTCCAGTATTTGCTTCTTAATGGTGTGCCTTGGGTATATGTGTTCCTCGCCCCCTTTCGAACCTGAAAACTTGAGCCTGTGTCTTTCCTGTTTGTAATCTCTTAGTTGCAGTAAGTGTAGAACCTGATGTACATTGAACCTGTGTTAGGACCCCGGACCCCCGACTCAAAAGAAGACTCTGACCAACTCTCCTATGCAACACGCAAAGGGTTTTATTAAAAATAACCAGGCATGCCCAGGGCTCAAGTGCGTATCCATAGCCGGACAGAGGCAAAAAAGCCAAGAGCCAAGTTCAGCAGATCCTTTAAGGGAATCCGAACATGCATCACAATTCAGGGAATCTTTACAGGCTTTTCCAGTAACCTGGGCATTTGCACATTCTTTCCATATCTATAGAACCAGTTGGCCAGGCCATTTACCTGCCAGGCCACAGATGCAAGATTACAAGGAAACAAAGGCAGGATTATAGGAGCAGGGTGAGGTGGGGGAGGGCGTACCAACATACCATTCTGGGGTAGATATTTCACTTTCTTATTTCCTTTTACTAATAATTAGCTCCCTCTTGCCTTGAGATTTTCTACTTTTATTTTAATTTTAATTTTACTCTAACACCTGAAGGACTCAGGACTGGTGTTGGCTGCTAATGTCACACTGCTTATTTTTCTCTTGGAGTATATGAGAGAATCCATTTCTGGTTGTCTAGGGGAAGGAGAAGGGAAAACTGTTCAAGAGATAGCAAGATTATATATATATATATATATATATATTATATATATATATATATATACATTATATATATATATATATATATATATTATATATATATATATATACATACATACTTTCTTTATCCCCTAAAATACAATGTGAAGAGGGAGATTTTCTGGAAAGCCTGTGTCATGCCCTTGTCTTAGATGATGAGTCATTCTCAGTGAGGGGAATGTCGTTACAGAGGTTGGTGTCCTTTGAAGATGTGACCGTGGTCTTCAGCCAGGAGGAGTGGCGGCAGCTAGACTCTGCCCAGAGACGCCTGTATCGCGAGGTGATGCTGGAGATCTACAGCCACCTTCTGGCCATGGGTGAGCACTGCTGGCCTGAGCCTTGCTGAGGAAGGTGATGGGATATCAAGATATGATAGGTTTTCCCTTGGTTTCTCCTGATGGCTCATTGCTTTTGGCCCCTCCCAGTGTCGCTTTACCTAGTAGAAAATGTTGGCTTTTGCAATGAGCCAATGCAGAACTTCATTGGATGACTTCTTAAACACAAGAGTCCGCACACCAATGCGATATTCTTCCAATGTATAGGGTATCCCATTCCCAACCGAGAGACCATCTTCGGGATGAAGAAAGGAAAGAAGGCACAGATGGAGAAGGCTAAAGTGCCGCATCAGAGATGTTGGTGTCAAGGTGAGTGAGTTATCCAGGTGGAGGTAGGTATTGTTCGGGGGCCCATTACCTGTCCACCTCATTTACCTATTCTCCTAAGGGCGGTGAAGCAGTTCTCGTTGCTGGGACAGAACACCTGATCAGAAGCAACTGATGGGCAAAAGGGGTTTATTTCAGCTCACAGTTTTGAGGCGGAGTTTGCTCATAGCAGGGAAAGGATGGCATGAACAAGATAGCAGGGTGTCACATTGGCTGTGAGGCAGAATGAGGGAGCTCTGAACACCCAGTGACCACCTCCTCCAGCAAGGCTCCACCCGCTGGAGATTAAGTATGAGGCTTAGTCACAAAACACACTAAGCTCTGGGGGACATTTGACATTCAAACCAACCGGATTGCCTCTTTCTCCCACTTCCTACAGCTAATGCTACAATACATTATGTTATAAATATGGCAGGATAAGGCTCCATGCTGAATACTGGGTACTAGGCTGCCAAGTATTGCAGTTATCTAATTCAACTGTATTCTCCTGATGTTCTGTAAAGATCCCCAGACCCATGTGCAGCTACACAAGGATTTGTCTTCTCAAATCTTCTTGGTCAACACTAACCACTAACCGAATTGGTTAATACACTCCCCGTGTGATATGTTACTGGGCTGTTTCTGTGTTCTAATTTGATTTTTTTAGTAATTTCTTAGAGCATCACATCATATCTGTTAACTGACTGGGTCGTCTTATGTATGCATGACTTTTTGTATTGTTTTATCATTTTGTGCTCATGCAGGGTTTTTTTTGCATTTTGTTTTCCTTCCTAAGTGTTCATTTGTCCTTCAATTCATTGATTTACTTCTGTGGTAGGTTTTTTACTAGATGTGGCCCCCAAGGCTTAGCGCTCAGAACACTTCTCTGATCATGCTCCCCTAGAGGAATTGCCTCAAAGGCTTGATCCATTTCACACATTCGGTCCTCTTAGCTGGATTCTCAAGACCTCACTTAACCTGTGTAGGTGCCTTATTTAGCTCCTTGGATAGCAGTTCCTATGAGACCATTCTCTTATTTTTATCTGAGAGAGAGAGAGAGAGAGAGAGAGAGAGAGAGAGAGAGAGAGGCAGAGAGAGAATGGGTACTCTGGGGCTTCTAACCACTACAAACAAACTCCAGGTGCATGCACCACTGTGTGCATCTGGCTTCACATGGGTACTGGGGAATCAAACTCAGGTCATTAGGCTTTGCAGGCAAGCACCTTAACCACTGAGCCATCTCTCCAGCCCCCGCCCAAGATGGCTGTCTTATTGTGGAAAATCAGAAATTGGATCCTACTGGCCGGGAGGTTATTACATAGCCTGGGCTGGCCACAAGCTCAGCAATTATCCTAACCATTCTCTCCAGTGCTAAGATTGTAGGCATCCATGCCTACGCCATCACACTCAGGTACCTGACAAGTTTTGCTTCTTTGGTTTTATTACCAAAGGTCAGTGTCAGTAGTCTTCCTAAGTGGCTCTCTGCCTTATTTGTTGAGACAGGGTCTCACTGAACCCGGAGCTCACAGATACCACTAGTCTAGCTAGCCAGCCTGGCCCAGGGTTCAGCCTGTCTCTACCTCTGAACACTGGGATTGGATTATAGGCAAGTGCCACCCAGCCAGCATTTATGTGGGTGCTGGGATTCAAGCCAGGGGCCTCATGCTTACGTGAGAAGCACTTTACCAACTGAGCCATTTACATTTGAGGTTTTTATGGAGAGGTGTTTACTGATTCCTGAGATTTTATAGGTTGATTTTTCTAGTTGGTTGGATTGTTTCTTCTTTTCCTGTTAATCTTAGGGGTTTGCTGGCTTATTGTACTGTATTGTTTCCTTGCTTTGTTGGGGGTTTTATTGTTGTTATTGTTATTTTGTTTCTTGAGGTTTCTCACTCTAGTTCAGGCTGACCTAGAATTCACTATGTAGTCTCAGGCTGGCCTTGAACTCACAGGGATCCTCCTGCCTCTGCCTCTGCCTCCCAGGTGCTGGGATTAAAGGCGTGCGCCACCACGCCCGGCTTGCTTTGTGTTTTTGACATTCTGACTAATATGTCCTAGAAAAGGCTTCTCTGTCTTTTGGGTGCTAAGCTTCTTGCATTTGGACATTTCTTTCTTTCTCGAGATTTGGGTAATTTTCTGCTCTAATTTAATTAAATAGATTCCTCATGCCTTTAGTTTTCTTTCAGTTTCTTCTTCTATCCTGTAGATTCATAGGTTTGATCTCTTGATTATATCCCAAAATTCTTGGATATTGTGGTCTGACTCTCTCTCTCTCTCTCTCTCTCTCTCTCTCTCCTTGCAAATAAATAATTTTTAAAGTAAGTGTAGTTGGCTCATGGGGCAGTTTTGAAGATTAAATGAGTTTGTGTCCACTACATAGAAAGTTTCCTGGAACATTCTTAGTGGTGTATAAAGAAATATTTGCGGGCTGGAGAGATGGCTCAGCGGATAAGCCACTTGCCTCCAGTGCCTAAGGTCCTGGGTTCAATTCCCCAGGACCCACATAAGCCACAACCACAAGGTGGTGGCCCTGGTGCATTCTCTCTCTCTCTCTCTCTCTCTCTCTCTCTCTCTCTCTGTATCTCTGCTTGAAAATGAATAAATAAAATATATTCTAAAAAAAGAAATATTTGCATAAAGTAAATGTATTTCCCCTCATTGATCACAGACACTAAAGATGCTGTCATCAGCATCTTTAGTGTCTGTGATCAGTCTGAAGTAATTCTTTGTGATCCCTCATCCGCCCTCCTATTCTTCCATCTCTTTTATCTCCCAGGCTGGGCATCAAGGTTTCACACTCCTCACCAGGAATTCTCCAAGAACACGGCATGTCAAAATAACAAGGCAAGTGAAGTCACAAGACATTTTTCATGGTGTTCCATTCTAGAAGAACTGTGGCGGGATGCCGACCCAACAAAGAAAGATCAGCAAAACCAAGTCCCACCCTTGAACCCTGGTGCTTTCCTCAGCAAGAAGACACTGAGCACAGACAGGGGCTGGGAATGTCACGAGTCTGGAAGAACCATTCCTTTGAGACCCAACCTTGTTTCTACACAAAAAGGACCTCCAGAGTGTTGCTCACTTGGAAAACGTTTGAAGCCTCACCTGGGAGGAAATAGTCAGACTCAAAGCATTGTCACAAAACAGCTCAGTGACACTGTTACATCTGGTCAGCTCTTCACACAAGACTCGCCTAATGCCAACTGCAGTCATCGAGGAGGGAAACCATTCAAGGGTAATCGATGCACAAAAGTGCCCAGCCATAAACAACCACCCAAGCTGCATGAAACACGTTCTCCGGAGGAACAGGATGAATGTGGGCCAGTCTTCCATGACAGATCAGCTTTCCATAAACATCAGACATCTCACACTGGCGAGACACCTTTTGTCTGTGCCACCTGTGGGAAAGCCTTCCTCCAGGAATCAGAGTTGACGTGCCACCAAGGAAGTCACATAGGAGAGAAGGCTTACGAATGTCCTGACTGTGGGAAATCGTTCAGTCGCACATCCAACCTGCAGGTGCACCACCGCATTCACACCGGGGAGAAGCCATATGAATGCCAGCACTGTGGGAAGTCCTTCAATAATACTTCTCAACTGAAGGTGCATTATCGGACGCACACTGGCGAGAGACCTTATGTGTGTTCCGAATGCGGGAAGGCCTTCAAGCAAAAGTCAATCCTCAGCACGCACCAGATGATCCACACGGGCGAGAAGCCTTACGCATGCAGTGCGTGCGAGAAATCATTCAGTTGTACGTCCCGCCTGAAGGTGCATTACCAGATCCACACGAAGGAGAGACCTTATGAGTGTGGGGACTGTGGGAAGGCTTTCAAGAGGAAGTCAAGCCTCACCGTCCATCAGAAAATTCATATCAGACAGCTGCACCATGTGTGTGCTGAGTGTGGAAAAGCCTTCGCTGACAAGTCAGAGTTCAGCGTGCACCAGAGAGCTCACACGAGGAAGGATCCCCACCAATGCGGGGACTGTGGGAAGTCATTTCCTTATGCATCCCAGCTGAAGATGCATCGGCGAATTCACACAGGGGAGAAGCCCTACAGATGTCGAGACTGCGGGAAATCCTTCACCTACTCGTTCACACTGAACGTGCACCGGCAAATCCACGAGAGGGTGAAACCTCACCAATGCGGCGTGTGCGGGAGAAGCCTGGCTTCCAAGTACCAGCTGGAGGAACACGAGCGGATCCACACGGGCGAGAAGCCCTACGTGTGCACTGAGTGTGGGAAAGCCTTCCACGGCAGGTCAGGCTTCCTGAGACATCAGATCACCCACACCCGGGATAAACCTTTCGTCTGTCTCAAATGCGGGAAGTCCTTCTTCCAGAGGTCCCAGCTGACATCCCATCAGCAAACCCACACTGGAGAGAAGCCTTACAGATGTCATTACTGTGGGAAGGCCTTCAGTCACACATCCCAGCTCACAGTGCACCACCGGATCCACACTGGGGAGAGACCTTACAAGTGCAGCTACTGTGAGAAGTCGTTCAGCAATTCCTCCCAGCTCAAGGAGCACCTGCGCATTCATACAGGGGAGACTCCTTACGCCTGTTCTGAATGTGGGAAGGCCTTCAGCAGGAGGTCATCCCTCAATCTACACATGAAAATCCATACGGGGGAAAAGCACCACGTATGTAGTGAGTGCGGGAAAGCCTTCAGTCAGAAGTCAGTCCTGAGAACACACCAGAGAATTCACACCGGGGAGAAGCCTTACAAATGCGGGGACTGTGGCAAAGCCTTGGCATCTAAGGGCCAGCTCCGAGATCACCAGCGAATTCACACAGGAGACAAACCGTACGTTTGCTCTGAGTGTGATAAGGGCTTCTATGGCAGGTCATCTCTGCAGAGACATCAGATGACTCACACTCGAGAGAGATCTTTTGCCTGTCACAAATGTGGGAAGTCTTTCCTCCAGAAGTCGGCGTTGACATCCCACCAGCAGATTCACACAGGAGAGAAGCCCTATGTGTGCACCGAATGTGGGAAGGGCTTCTACAATAAGTCATCTTTGCCCAGACATCAGATAACCCACACTCGAGGGCGACCTTTCGTCTGTCACAAATGTGGGAAGTCCTTCCTCCAGAAGTCAACATGGACAGTCCATCAGCGAACTCACACTGGAGGGAAGCCTTAGGAATGCCATGGGAATTGTGCCATAATATATCCCAATCACGGGTCATCACATCTACGTAGGAAAATGTGCATTTCTATACAAAGACCGTGGGAAGTCAGTCAGTGTTATATCACAGCTAAAAGTGATTCCTACTGGGGAGGGACCTTTTATGTGTCCTAACTGTGAGATAGTCACCATATCAGATTAGAGATGATACCGAAAAACTCCTGGCAGACAGTCTTCCAGATGAAGTTGTTACGTGAAAGGCTTCACCAGTAAGTCAGTATATAGTCTATAAACTCGTTAAAGTATAATCTTGGACGCCGGGCGTGGTGGCGCACGCCTTTAATCCCAGCACTCGGGAGGCAGAGGTAGGAGGATTGCCATGAGTTCAAGGCCAGCCTGAGACTACATAGTGAATTCCAGGTCAGCCTGGACTAGAGCGAGACCCTACCTCGAAAAACCAAAAAAAGAAAAAGTATAATCTTGGAGTTACTTGAAGAGAATATTTTATAAGGTTTCATTATACATTATAGAGTTGTACTTAAATCTCTAGATATGCATCGCTTGTTTAAATACACACAACATTATATGTAAGAAAAAAAATAAAGAGCTTGTAAGAAAATGCATGAATGTCCACATTGGGAGTAGCCTTTTTAAGGATTAGGAATTTTATTCCACGGGGAAATCCTAAACTATGGGTTGAGAAGAGAGTCCCTGTAGAAAATGGGGGTGCGTTTGCTGGGTCGTTTTCTTTTTGTTTGGTTGTTTTTATTTTTATTTATTGTTATTATTGTTTTGGTTTGGTTTTTCGAGGCAGGGTCTCGCTCCAGCCCAAGCTGACCTGGAACTCACTCTATAGTCCCAGGCCGGCCTCGAACTCACAGAGATCCTCCTACCTCTGCCTCCCAAATGCTGTCGGAGTGGGTTTCTGTTTGTTTGTTTTGTTATGAGTGATGAGAGTATGTCTGATGGCCAGGCTGTGGGGTGACGTTTGTAATCCAAGCTGGATAATTTTAACCACGCTTCCAAGTTACTTTTGAAAAGATCAAAATAGCCATAAGAACTCCATTGTGTGCTCAGCCCTCCGTCTTAGCTAAAAGCTGACCTCAAATAGATGTTCTCATAAAAGACATGTCTTTGTGCCAAAAGATATCTTGCTACCCCTAGACTCAGCCAGCAGACGATCAGATGCAAGGTCTCTGGCTGTCTGGGGTCAGGTCATTCTGACACATCAAAGCCACACCTGCAAAAGCTTGGAAAGTCTCCAATTGTGGTTTTTGCCCTTAAATACCCAGAGTTCTAACCACTTGTCGTC
>PVHP010045777.1:0-13519 GCA_004024765.1 Zapus hudsonius | reverse complement strand
TTTGATTTTAATCATTTTATTCAATTTGCTAATACTTCAAATTGAGTATGTAAAGGGAACTATCATATTCTTCCACAAAACATGAGAATTGATTCTGGCTATGCAAGTTTTAATAAGCATTTATAAAAATATGTTTGGTACAATATGTTATTATAAGTTACATTATATATAAGTTACAAAATTACTTTAAAGTATACTTTTAATATTCTAAAATTTAATACTAATTTGTTATAGAAAACTATTCATCCTATCTCAAAATATGTATAAGCCATACATACTTCATTATGTAGATTACACAAAAATGTGCTTTTTAAAAATGAGCTTTTTAATATCTTAACATACATTTTATATATATGTATGTACATATATATACATATATATATATAAAAAACTGAGCTAATCTTTCCAATTCACACAACAAACTATGTTGAAATATCACACTGAAGATAATTTTTATAGGATTTTCCATAGTGTTCTACTCAGGTAATTATTCCCTCCCATTAAATTCTAAAGTATATTATTTGTGAATCTTACTTGACCAACTGAAACTCAAATTATCTTCATGCAGATTGTTCTTCCATTAATTCCCAAGTATTTGCTATAAAATTTAAAATGTGTTTTAATCAAACCTCAGTGCTGCAAATAAGTAAATAAATAAACAATCAACCATGGAGTGTAATATAGAAGACACACCAGGCAGTGCAGCCTATATTAGAAAAGAAAAGGAATTAAAATTTGGTAATCTCTGGGTTGTGTATGCGTGTGTTTGTTTGTATATGAGGTTATGTTCATATGTGTGTGGGTACACACCCATCCTGTATGCACTTGGAGGCCTGAGGTCTATGTCATATCTCCTCCTCAGTCATTCTCAACTTAGTTATTTGTGAGACACGTTCTCTCACCGAACCTGGAATTTAACTATTCTGTTTTACTGTCTAGCTAGCAAGGCCTGAGATCTGATATCTGGACATGCCCAGTGTTGGGATCCAAAAGTTTGCATAATCATGTCCTGCTTTTACATAGGTGTGGGAATCAGAACTCAGCTTTGCAGGATTATGTGACAAACACATTACCTTAAATGACTGAGCCATTTCTGTTTTGTGTCCTCCAGCTAAACTGAGTAGTCCAGGGAAAACTTTCACTGCAAGGGAACAGAGTTCCATGGTAGCCACAGCGCAATCCTGATGAAGCAGTCAGCTTTCTAGTTGCTGCGCAGAAAGAACCCAAACAAAATCCGCTTGTGGAGGAATGGGCTTATTTGGTTTATGGACTCGAGAGTCGAGACTCCATCCTGGCAGAGAAAATGATGGCATGAGTAGAGAGGTGGACATCACCTCCGCCACAGCACTGCAAACAGAGGCACGTAGATGTGCCAAATACTGGCAAGGAGAAGCTGTTTTATAACCCCGTAAACCTGCCCCCAACAACACAGCTCCATCTAGGTTGTAAAATCCAAACTGCCATCAGCTGAGGATCAGTTACTTAGAACACATCCACTTGTTTGTGGGAGACACCTGGATCTAACCATGACACCTGGATAACAAAAACATCTTCAGGTATCCACTGCAAACCATGATCCATCTTAACAGCTCCATATAATAGCCTTATTTGTCTTCTAATACAGGGTTTATTTCAACACTCTTTCCTATTCTGCATCTCAGCAGAGGCTTCAGGAACACCAAACAATATCCTTATTGGTTCTCTAACCAGGGACCTCTCCCAGAATCACACTGGCACTCATGAGGCTCCTGGAACCATGTGCATTTCAAGACCCACTTATACATATATTCCCTGCTTCCAAAACCAGCAGCAGGAGTTCAGCATTGCCAAATGTGTTAATCTGGGAAAGAAATAAATCCTTGACTATGAAAAGCAAGGTACACAATTAGAATACTTTCCTTAAAGTACAAACTTGTAATAGAATTTGCGTTTTTACTTATTGTTCCTTTCCTAGGGAAATGTAACCCTCAAGAATATTTTCCAATGTTTCAGTGTAAAAGAATTGGTCCACCCTGAATAGCAATATGTTTATCAATTACAATTTTAGTAACCTAAAAACAGTCTCTGTGCCAATCACATTAAACTTGCTTGAATTTTTGCTGTGATAAATGATGCATTTGTCATATCTTTCAGTTCTATATTTCTTTCACCCAGCACACCTATTAATTACTTTGAAATTCATTTTTTTTCAAATTCTCTGGGCATGTGCAGAAGAAAGCAGGCACCTTACACTAGTGGCCCAGTCAACTTCCCCTTTGAAAGTTCATAAGTCAAGCCTTCAAAGTTCTCTATGCATTCAGCATTTTCAAACACTCATCAGAATCGCCCATCTAGCTCTGCTTACTGTACCACAGTAAGATTTCTCCAGTTGAAATTAAAAAATCCCTCACATTTCTCTAGCACACAAGTTACAAAGGACCAAAATATCTCTATTTCACAAATTAGAAAACATTGAAGAAAGGGATGAATTTCTTGACAATCACATTCCAAAACTAAATCCAGAACAGATAGACTTCCTATAAAAACTAATTACTTCTAATGAATTTGAGAAATTAATTACAAACATCTCAATGAAAAAAGTCCCTGCTCATATGGGTTGGCTGCTGAGGTCCACCAAACCTTCCTTCAGTCAAGAACTAAAACAACTACTTCTCAAACTGTTTTGAACAATCAAAAAAAAAAATAGTAAAAGCTCCCAAATTTCTATAAAACCATCAAAAGCAACATCTGCCTTGATCAAGTAGGTTTCATCTCAGGGATGCATGGATGGTTCAACATATGGAATTTGTTAATGTAATTCACCACATAAATAACTTAAGCACAAGAAGTCAATAAATGCAGAAAAGGCCTTTGACAAAATACAATACCCCTTCATGATTAAAATATTGGAAAGACTAGGAATGGAAGGACCATATCTCAACATAATAAAAGCTATTTATAATACACTCAAGACCCAGATCACATTAAATGGGGAAAATCTCAAAGGGTTATTAAGGTCATTAAGGTCTGGAATAAGAAAGGGGTTCCTATTCTCACCTTTTCAACCAAGTCCTTGAACTTATAGCTCAAGAAATAAGACAAGAAAAACTAAAGGAATACACATAGGTAAGGAAGAACTCAAATTAGCCAGCCCCACTTGCAGGTAACATGATTGTATTTATAAATGATAAAAAAGACACCACAAAAAAAATTCTGAAGGTGAGAAATTCTTTCACAAAAGTGGCAGAATAAAATGAATATACCAAAATCAGTAGCCTTAACCTTGAATAAGGACCAAGAACCCCATAACTGTGGGAAGTCCTCACTAACTATATGTCCTCAGAAAGGTTACAGCCTCCAAATGCTCACCAACCTACCAATATTTGTCTCAATTGACCAATAATAATTTCCCTCTCCGCTGGAGACTGTATTTTTCAGAAAGCAACGAGAACCTGGGACAAACAAACTCCACCAACAGGAACTGATTTGAAGGGGGGAGTGGCACCAAAGCAAAAGAGCCATTCCCACAGCAAGACAGATATCCTAGGGAAGGATAATAGAGAGAGGCACCATGGGTGCCCAAAATTGTCCAAAACACAAATTTAGAGACTCTTAAAAACTTAATGACTATGCAAAATTTAAACTCACCCACTATGACTCAGGGAAATTTGCAGAGGAGGGGACAGAAAGAATGTAAAAGTCATGGGGGGAGAATACCTAATGCATAAACGGGAATGTCATCCTGGTTTCTATGGCTTTATCTAATAACCTATGACACTGAGCATATAATTTTAAGAAAATAAAACACTGAAAAAAATCAGTAGCCTTCCTGTATGTCAAATGTGGAGAAAGAGATAAATGATGCTATCCCATTTTCAATAGCCACAAAAAATAAATATCTTGGAATATCACTAACCAAGGAAGTGAAAGACATATATAACATTAAAAAAATAAAGAAAGGGACTGGAGAGATGGTTAATGGCTTAAAGTGCATGCCTTCAAAGTCTCATGACCGAGGTTTAATTTTTCAGTTCTTATTTAAGCTAGAGGCACAAGCTAGGGATGCAAGCATCTAGAGTTTTTGTTTGTTTGTTTGTTTAAGTAGCTACAGGCCCAAGAGTGCCTATTCATATTCTCTCTCTCTGTCTCTCTCTCCAAATAAATAAATAAACACTGAAGAAATAAATTGAGAGTAAATGAAAAATGGAAAGAGAATCTCCCATTTTCCTGAACTTGAAAATCAATATTGTGAAAGTGGCCATTCTCTCAAAAGCATTACACGGAGTCAATGGAATTCCAATGAAAATTTCAGTAAATTTCTTCACAGAGATAGAAAAAATAGTCTCAAAATTTATATGGAATAATAGAATGCCTCAAATACCCAAAAAATATCTTCAACAAAAGAAATATACAGAAGGTATCACCATGCCTGATTTCAAGATATACTATAAAGGTATTGAAACAAAAATAGCATGTTACTGACCCCAAAACAGACTCACGGATCAATGGAATAGCGTGGCAGACCCGTCTCTAAATTCAACCAACTACAGCTACTGGATATTTGACAAAGGGCCCAAAATACAAACTATAGAAAAGACATCTTCAACACATGGTGCTGAAGAAATTGAATAAATACTTATAGAAGAAGGAAGTGAGACCCACTTCTCTCTCCCTGCATAAAAATCAACACCAAATGGAGTAAGCACTTAATTATAAGACCTGAAACTGTAAAACAACTAAATGAAAAAGCAGGTATCATATTCCACAATATAGGTATAGGAAAAGACTTCCTGAAAAAGACCCTAGTATCACAGGAAATTAGATCAATACTCAAACAATGGGACTTCTTGAAATGAAAATCTACTGTACAAACTAGTAAACTATCAACAGAGCCAATAGATATTCCAAAGAATGCTAGAAAAACCTATACCAGTTATAGCTCTGAGAAAATTATTATTTCTAGAAGATACAAGGAATTCCAAAATCTAGACAATAAAAACTCAACCTAATCAAAAATAGGCTAGAGAATTGAACAGAGAATTCCCCAAAGGGATATAAACAAATGGCTATTATATACTTAAAGAAATGTTAACCATCTTTATTCATGAGAGAAATGCAAATCAAAACATCTCTCTGCTTTCAGCTCACTCCAGTTGAGATGGCATTCATCAAAAAAAATCAGATGACAATTACTGACATGTGAAACCCTTCTGAGCGGCAGGGAGGACACAGGGTTAAAGGGATTTTGAGACTGGCCTGGAACCCCAATAATCTCATCTTGAGACTGGCAGGAGTTCAGCTGACTCCTTCTCTCCCCAACCTCCAGCCACCTTGCTAGCCCCAACAAACCCTGAGAAGTCCAAACAATTCAAGGCTTGAGTTTACTGGAGTTCACATAATTCAGCTAAAAGGTAATAACAAGGCCAGGCGACTAGAAAGTCCTTCCATCTTATCTATGCAGCTGGCCCCTGCCAATCCTTTCATGAGACATCCACAGGCTACCCTGTCCCAGCCAATCCCCTTGTTGCTTATCCCCATGCCTCTACTTTCTTAAGTATAAAAGCACCTTCCCCAACCTAATAAACAAGTTGTGCATGGCAACTGTCTCCAGGTTATGTCTATCATACTCATGGCTGCCCAAGACTTTACCCAACCAGCTCGGTGGAAAAACAGGAGGGTCAGTGCAAACTTGTACAACCCCTAGGGACATCAGTATGGAGACTCCTAAAAAGATGAAAATAGATCTATCATTTGGTCCAGCTCTGCCACTACTAGGAATATACCCTAAGGATTCCAGTTTACTACAGGCATACTTGCTCAGCTAAGTTTGTTTCTGCTCTATTCATAATAGCTAGGAATTGGAATCAGCCCAGGTGCCCATCAAATGATTAATGTATAATGTAGATGTGGTACTTATGCACAATGGTATTCTATTCAGAGGTCAGGAAAATGAATGAAGTTGAAAAAAAATCATCCTAAAGAAGGTCATGCAAGCACAGAAAAGCAAATGCTGTCTGTACTCTCTTGTCTGTGGTTCATAACTGGGATCATTTGGAGATGAGTGACAATGGTGGTAAATAACAGGAATATTGGCATAAAATGAGAATGAGACTAGAAGAGAGAAGAAATAAAGAGAGAGTAGACAAGGAGTTACCTGACAGAATATAGAGGGTGACTGGGGCTTGGAGGGGTAGAGAGGGAGGGAAGGGAATTACACAAATGTTAAGACCTCATGAATCAGTTCCATAGAAACTCTCATTCTGGCTAGCATTCTCCAAAATAAAACCACCAATAAGGGGAGGGGACATTGTTCAGAAAGAATGTGGTAAAAGCTTAACCTTCAAACCATGGCTTTTAGCTGGTAAACCTCAGGCCGAGAATTGGGCTGGCCCCCAGGATGAGGTGCTTGGAAAGGGAGACACATGAGGACTCCAAAACAACTTTGGTACTGGCCAAAACACTTGATTATCTGCCAAATCTAAAAGGTAAGACATTATTGCTGAAGAAAACACAGGCTGTGGTCCCACACATTGGAATACCATGCTGGGACTGAAAGGGAAACTTGATCCCTCCTGGCAAGAGAGGACTATGAGAGCTTCTGGAAGACAATGGTCTCCAAACATGAATGAAGAAAGGACCCAGCAGACTATGAAATCGACCAGCCAGACCAGAATAATACACTTGTGTAATAGTGGCACACAGCCTCTGTGAATAACCAAGTGTTCTCTAATTGGACATGAAGTCCACTCAGTGAGAGAGAATTCGTATCTGGTATTGGAAACCAAGTCAGTATCCCATGATCAGGAAACTCAGACTTCAGAAATAAGCTCCCACTGCTCTCTGGGGAAGAATAGTGGGTTTGCACACTAAAAAATTTAAAATATATAAATAAAAATAAAATCTTTCAAATAACTTTGCATACCTCTTTTATCCTAAGCTACTCTCACTCTTGGTTAGAGAATCTGCTTTATTTTACAGATGGCAGATAAAACTGAGAACTAAGATCTATTATTAAGACACAAATACAGCTCATTCCCCACCAGATACAAGCTGGGTGTATTATATCTTCTGGAGTCCCAGAGAAACTGTAGAGGAAATGAATACATGAACACTGCTCTAAATGCTAATGTGACATCAAGTTTCAAGACCCTGGTGACAAGACACAATGATCAATCAAATCCTATAAAGTCAGAATTCCAGAGGCTACAGAGAAGTCAAATCTAAATCAGACAACCAACAGGCTTGTTATAGATCAGTGAACTTTGCAGAAGAGGGATAAGAAGATTTTAAGAGCCACAGAGAGGTTATGAATACCCTGAGGCATGGCCTCCCCACTTCTTTCTACTCCCTCAAGGTATCACAACAGGGGTGGGATCATTAAGTTTTATTGTCAACTTGACCTGTTCAGTAATAATTTTGGGTGGGTCTCTGAGGTTGTTTACAGGAAGGCAGCCCTCTGAATAGGGGGCAGGGTGTAAGTATGTTTAAGGAAGCTACAAATAAACATTTCTTTCTGAATGGGCAGTGCAGAAAGGAAATTCCAAAGAGTTTGGAAAAGGGTAGCCAGACCCTGCCTTGACTGTGTACAGGGTAAGGAACTCTCTTTTTCCTCTCTGTTTTCTGGTGTGTGTGTGTGTGTGTGTGTGTGTGTGTGTGTGTGTGTGTGTGTGTGTGTTGGTGATGGCTTTTCTCTCTCTGCTTGGACCTGTGAAAGGGTGTCAGCCTTTTTTGCCATTATGAAACTTCCCCTGGATTTCTAACTTCAATAAATCCCTTCCTCCCAAAATTATGCCTCCTTTGGAGGTTCATCCCAGTGGCAAGTGAGTTGACTTCAACAAGGGGTGAGGGAAAAAAGTATAACCTGTTATATCAATAAAATAAAAATAAAATGAAATACAAAAAGAAACTAAAAACCAAGCAAATCAAAATCTGCATGATCATTCAAACAACTATCCCACTTCAGTTACCAATTTACTATTGTAGTCAGCTCCTCAATGTTGGATAAACACCTTACCAGGAACAACTTTTTTATTGGAGGAAAAGGTTTACAGGCTTACAGAATCCAAGAGAAATGCCATCAATGGCAGAATAGATCATTGCAGATTGCCATCTCCAAATAGCCAGCAGACACCAAACAGCACCAACATGAAGAGCCAGAATACACCTAGTAAAGATGGTCTCAATATCTGCCCCCAATGTCCCCATAGTTCTGGTCTCCAAGGTCTGCCCCCATGGCCTGTGCCCTATAGCGGGGACCTTCTCTGTGGATTTCCTTAAAATCATGACATTTATTTCTCTATTATTTTTTTCACTGTGTGTGTTTAATGTGTGTTAGTGTAGATGTGCCACTGGAGGTCATGGCACACCTGTCTGGTCTTTGCCTTTTTTCCTTAAGTCAGGTAGGGTTTCTTTATAGTTGTAAACTGATGTGTTTATTTTTCTTTCTTATCCCCTCATTAATGTGTTGGGATTACAGAAATTCACACTAGCCTATATGCTTTTACATGGGAGCAGATTTGCAAACTCAAGCTCTAGGAATTTTATGTCAAGTGTTATTATATCCACTGAACATTCTCTCCAGGGCAAAACTAACAAACAAACAAAAACCCATGATATGTCTAAAGCTTTATGTGCATTTGTTTATTTTAACATATAATATATTAAGCTATGACTTTGATGTCATAATTTAATAAAGCTAATAAGTACTTTTTGGACATTGAGGGGACCCAGGGTTAAGGTGGCTGAGATAAAAAGCTAGCCCAGGACAGGCCAACCCAGGGCTGAAAATGGTAGAGGTTAAGAGATGACCTGGAAAGGCTGCTCCCTCCACCACCCTGGGCATCCAAAGGTCTAACATGCTCTCAGCTTCAGCATACTAATTCCCTAGCTCTTGAGAGCTTAATATGCCTGAACCAGCCCAGATGTAAGTTTCAGTTTACTGTCTCTGACCACCTTCCCAGACATCATACGACCCAACTATAAAAATGTCTGTATAACTCTGCACCAGCCAATACATATAGGATCTGCAGCTCTCTCCCAACCAATCTCCCTGAGGCCTGTTTCCTGCCCCAACTTCTATGTCTTGCTTATAAACTGTGTTCTCTCCTAATAAACGAGCTGTTCACTGAAGCGATGGGGTAATTACCAATGCCATGCTCAATGCCAGCCCTTTCAACCACTTTTGTGTCTATTGCCCTTCAAAAGTCATGTGTTGGAGTTACATTTATGTGAGATCTTCATGAGATGATCAGATCTGGAAAAAAAAATCACCTGTTCAGAGGAGAGCCTAAATGGTTAAGAGGGATGAACACAATATATCGTAGGAACCTAATAGGAAAGAACTGTTTACAAAGGAAAAAGTAGCTCCCACCAAACCCTACAGACACTTTGATATGGGATGTCCCAGCCCATTTAGGAATAAAAGTCTGTTGGTTTAGCCTGTCAGTCAGTAGTATTGTGTCAACACACTCCCAACATACAGTGAAGGAACCATTCTTTTCTCTCCCAGATTTTGAAACTAGGTCTCACTCTTTAACTCAGGTAATCCTGAACTCTATGCAGACCAGTTTAACTTTGAATTTATGGCAGTAAGCCTGCCACAGCCTCTAAATTGCTGGGATCAAAGGCAAGTGCTGTTTTCCAAAGTTTGATTATCAATTAAAAGGGGAGATATGATGGTTAAATTCTGTTTTCAACTTGATCTGGTTAGGAATCAGACATTCTTCTTGGGTGTCTCTGAGATTGGTTCCAGAAATGATTAACTGGTAGAGGAAGTTTCTTCTCTAGAGTGAGTCCCTTCCCCTACAGTGGGAAGCCCTCCCAGAGGGGTTGGGGGAGCTTTATGTAGGGAAGCTCTGGGAGAATGGGTCCTTTCTTCCAACCTAGCTGTCTGTGCTATTTGTTAGTGAGTGCCTTCACTTGTATGCAGATGTTTCCTATTAAGATACCATTTTTTGGCCTTAGAATCAAGTTTCCTCAGCCTTCCATCATGGACTGACCATCAGAAACTCTTCAGAAAGCCTCCAGGCCTTCAGGGATGGATTGGAAGTGTTGGAACAACCAGTCATCTGGATTGAGCATCTACAAATTCCTTGATTCTCAAATCTGCAGACTGCCATTGTTGGACTGACATAAACTCATCCAATAAATTCCCTTTTTAATATAATTTATAATTGATTTTATCACTTTTTGTTCCTCTATGGTACCCTGACTATACATTAAAATAACACAATTATAATTAAAAAATTGTTTTAGCCACCAGATTCTTTGCAAATATCACAGAGATTTCTGGGAGTGTGCAATTTTCCCAATTTCCTCCCATGAATTGTGATTTCAGTAGGAATTAAAATCAAGTAGTTAATTCATGTATACAAATTATAGAATTAAACATAATATTCATATTTGGTACTGTACATTTGAATATATTTTGAAAAGACAATTTAAAAGTTGCTATTTATACTTTAAAAATGACATCCCATCTTTTATATCACCATGTGGAGAGGAAAAAAATCAGTTTTTATGCAAAGCAATTTAGCTATCATCATTAAAATTACATGGTTATTTTGGCCAATGTGATATTGCTTTCAACTAACTGAAATACACATTTGTTTTTACTCAGTGGCATGAAGGTTAGAGTTGAACTAATCTTTGCATGTATATAAGACATAATGAAAAATATGACTTCATCAAAAAGAATATGTGAGTGATGGTAGCAGGTCCTAACTGCTTAAGAATATAATCTATTATTTGATGGCATCAGGGTCACAATCACTTGCTGACTATAGCCAGCTAATAGATGCTTAATATTCCCAGTGCCCAATAAGTATTATAGAAGGGAAAATCTTCAGCATATAAGAGATTAGGAATGTCCTAGAAAATAGAAGCAGGTTCATTTTATTTATACAATGGAGTCTGATGTCGATAAGAAGAGGAAGAGGTATAGAATAAAAAGAGGAATCTAAGACTGGTTGATGATTAATGATGAGGAGAAGGGAGATGTTACATATTTTGTGGAAGGGGGCAGAGAAAAATGTTCAAACCTTTGTTTATATCATCATCAATAAAGACCAAAATCTTACTGTGAAATATACTTACAAATACCTCAGAAAATTTAGACTGATGAAATGTGGTAGAACTATAGGTCTGTGCTAAAATTTGACAAGTACTTAAAATAATGATATTGTGTTATTTCAAGGGAAAACATCAAAAAAGCTATATACTCTATTTTCTAAATATTCATATTTCTAACAAAGTCACTGTTTCCAACAGTAGTATTAATACATAAAATTTACTTAGATGAATGAAAATTATCACTAGGTAGTTTTATGCATATAGAGTATAAAAATGAATGCAGGCCTGTTCCAAAGTTTCAAGATTCTACAGAAGCAGCCATAATTATAAGAATAATGACATTTGATGGTTGTTATGGGAAACACTGTATGCATTGGAGGAAAGACAGTGAAGGAAAGTGTGATTTATCATCAGTTTAATTGAAGTGTAAAAGCCAGAGGGCCTACTTAGTAGCATATAAAATGCTTCTCATCTCAGCTACAAGGTATTAAAAGCTGTGAATTGAGCCCAGGACTTAATGGAAAAGAAACAAAGATACAAAAGATTGATTTTTCTTAAAATTAAGTCTGTTATGTCAATGTCAAGGGAATTACTGGGAAACACTGTAAACTTGAAATATGTGATAGGGAATCTCCCAATTAAATCATTTGGGAATCATGGAGACTCCTGCATATTCTCTGCATTTATAAGAAGATTCAAGAAGTTCAAATCATCCCATTGAAGTCTGTGGAAGGTCTCTGCTCTGTGAAATAAGGTATGCATTCAGTGTCTACAATCATCTTCCTTCCTTGACACAAAACCACTAAATGGATTAGCTCATGACTGTTACTAATAAGGACTGCTAACAACAGGACCGTAAAAATCTTGAAAAATATATACCAGACTGAAGCTAGATTTCTTGTATCAAATACTGTATTTGATCAGAATGCTATAATGCAGAAATATATATATATATATATATATATATATATATATATATATATATATGTGTGTGTGTATTGATTATATACATATATATATGCATATAATCAAGTTGATTAAAGCCTATACTACTGTAATTCTGAGTCTGGTATTAGATACCACAGAAAGCGTCAGTTCTTTTAATGATCAAATTTACACTCAAGTGTCAAATTCATTAATAAATGGATGGTGTATTGCAAAGAAATGCATGCAATTTGAAAGTGGATTAATTATTGTGTCATAAAGCTCTTTTGACACAGGATTTAAAAGTTTGTAAAGAACTAAAAGCATACCCCAAATGCAAGCCTGTATTAATACAACTATTTTTGGTTCTTAAGTGTTTAGAAATCATTAAGGTTTAAACTAATTAAAGTCCAAGTGCTTAAATGCAAGCCACTGAGTGAAAAATATTACAAAAGACTCATGAAATGGTCAGCATTTTCTGAATGCAAAAAAGCATAAAGAACACTTTTTTCCATGTGATGCTTTAGTAGTCACACCATTTATAGATAATTATTATAATAGATAATGAATTAAATAGATAATTAATGAAATGAAATACTTCTCAAAGCCTGATATGTGTTATTTACCCATTAGTTAGTTAACCCCACTGAATGTAATATTGAATGAAAGAGAGAAAGAGATTAATACATTTTAGAAGCCTGACAGAGTCCTGTGAAGGCCAACAATTTGTGGCAATTTCAGAATTAGGATCCCTAATAGTAAATAAGAGGATAGGATCCAAAGTAACAACATTCACACAATGAAATTTAACCATTAAAAACATGAAAACAATTAAAAGCAGTAATAACAAGAGTGGAACAAGAAAGCTTGTATTGTACAGAGAACTATTTAAGAAGGCTACTGAAGTACAGTCTCTCTTTGGTTTAGACAAGTAGACCAAAATAGAAGAATTTCATAGTACCCATAATCAAAACAGATTAAGGATGATGAAGTTATTCTCTTTTTGTGACAAAATACTATATCAAAAGCCACAAAAGGCAGAAATGGTTTATTTTCTGGTTATTGTTTTGAAGAAATTCCATCACGACAGGGAAGCATACCAGGAGCAGGACTCAACATCACAATGTCACATCAGATTGGAGGAAGCGGAGAGAACCAGACAGCAGGCAAGGCTGAATAGTCAAGCCTCAAGGCCTACCACAATGACATAATTTCTCAAATGAGACTCAAGGTCCAAAAGGTTCTACAGCTTTTCAGTGACAACTGGGACTTAAGCATTCAAACATGTGGGGCTATGGGAGTCATTTTACATTCAAACCACCACATTCTGCCCCTGGCCCCAAGACTCACTGAAATATCATTATTTAATAAAATTCAGCTACAACTTCAGAAATCCCTGTAGTCTTTATTGGTCCCCCAAATATCCAAAATCCAAAGTCTCATCTGAGACTCAAGGCAATATCTTACAATATATAAATGTGAGCATTATAAAATTAGATGTCCAGTTGTATATTTCTAATATCGATTAATAGAGCATAAACATACT
>PVHP010045776.1:0-13558 GCA_004024765.1 Zapus hudsonius | reverse complement strand
CAATCAGCTGGATATCCTCCTCCTCCGTGGGTCATCTGGATCAGTCCTTGTGGCAGGGGGCCATGGATAGCCTAGTACTCAGCCCGGTTCTCCTGGCCCAAGTGTGTTGTTACTGAGGGGTGCCATGCCTCTGGACAGTCTCCCCCACCACGGTTCTCACAATCTTTCCGCCCCCTCTTCCACTCAGTTCCCTGAATTGTGGTGGGTGAGTATTAAGGCTGCTTTAATGTTGAGAACTTAGGGGTCTTTGTGTCGAAGATCATTGGTTTCTGTCTCACTGGCTTTTCCTGTGTTGATTGAATGGCTGTGGCTGTAGGTCCCTTGTTCATCCTGTCATTCTCTGCGGGGTTCCATATGGATCCTCCACGATATGACTGTGGTGGCTCCTCTCTTGCCAGGATCTCAGCTATCGGCCTACAGTCGGTTGGTAGGGTTAGATGGGCCACAACTCTCTCGCTGCGTCCTGAAAAATACAAACACAATCTCCATTGGAGAGTGAGATCAGTATAATTTAACCAATATACACAATTCTGGATTACCTAGATTCTATTTTTAGTAGCCTCACCGTCAATCGCTCCCATAGCACATCTTGTCTTGGGAGCCCAAGAGTACGGGATCCGGTGCCTATCGCACTGATTCCCCAGTTCCAGTCATGGGCTTCCCCTCACTAAGTGGAATATTTGGCCAAATTTAAAAGCTGTTGATTGTCTCCCCCAGGCCCAGGCTCCTCCATTGCACTAGTGCTCCTTTCTTGGTTCGCTGTTCTCTCCCAGTAGGAGGTTTGGTCAGCCTACTCATGGACGCAGTCTGTGTTTCATGCCAGTGGTCTCTGTTTACTACAGTGTCATTGATCAGCTTCCCCTGGCAGCTCATGCAGTGCCTTCCAGCACTGCACAAACTACCATCTGGGGGCTGGTTACCATTCTGGACCTTGAAGGGTCTCTCGATGCTGATCGATGGCATTCTGTGGTTTCTTCAGCAACAGGGTTTTGCCTCAGGTCTGGGGAGGTCATTCAAGAGCTTGACAGAATTCTGTCTTGTTTTTGGAACCTCATGGGTCACTTTGGTCAACAGCTCAGTGAGGGAAGGAAACGGTGGCTGGGACCAGGGGTTGTCAGACTGATCAATTATTCACAGGCCTAGACTCTCTCCCCCATTACTCATGGCCCCTCTTGCCAGTTGACGTCCACTACTTGCTCAATAGGTTACAGTATGCTCGTGAGGATTTTATGTTTTTGAACCTAATTTGGTTTAGCCTCATGATTAAGCCGTTCCCCTCTCCCCATCCCTTGCCCCTCATTCATAACCTCTCACTTCTTTCTACTAGTCTGCATAGAGTTTACGGTTAGCCTGGTTAAGGACTGCATATGAGGGCGAATATGCGGCGTTCTTTTGAGTGTTTGCTTAGTAAGATCTGCCAGCCCTTTCTCTCTTTTCTTTTTCTGTTCTTTTTCTTTTTTTTTCTTTTTTCTTGATACAGGGTTTCATTATGTAGCCCAGGCTGGCCTCCAGTTCTCTACCTTCCTGCCTCAGTCCCTGAAGTGCTGAGGTCACAGGCATGGGCCACCTGGGCAAGATTTTTGCAATGTTAGGGCTGAGGATGGCGCTCAATGCCCAACACTCTATAAACTAGTCTGTAAGCCCAGCACTTGGCCAGATAATCAGAAGTTCAAGGTCAGTCTCAACTACTTAGTGAGTTTGAGGCTAGCCTGGGCTACATGAAACTGTCGCAAAAAAAAAAAAAGAATTTTTTAGTAGGTCTAAATTCAGAAATGTACACATGGCCTTTGACCCAGCTAGTTCACTTTGAAAGGCTGGGCTTGGTGACATGTGCCTTTAGTCCCAGCTTCTGGGAGTTAAATAAATAAATAAATAATATTGTTTTTTTTTTTTAAGGGCTAGAGATATGGCCCAGGCGTTAAGGTGCTTATGTTCAAAGCCTAATGCCCCAGGTTCGATTCCCCAGTACCCATGTAAAACCAGATGTTCAAGAAGGCACATGCATCTGGGGGTAATTTGCAGTGACTGGAGGCCCTGGCGTGCCCATGTCTGCTCTCTCTCTTTCTCTTTCTCTCAAGTAAATAAATAAAAGTTTTTTTTTTTTTTTTAATCAAGGAAAGGAAGGAAGGGAGGCAGGGAGGGAGGGAGGCAGGGAAGAGAGGAATGGAGAGTGAAGAGAAGAAATACAGAGACACGGAAGGAGCGGCAGGCAGGGTTTACAGGCTTGGTGTTAACACTGATTCAAGCAGCTCACCCCAAGCAAGGTCTGTTAACACACGAGACCACTAAGGAACAGCTTTTCAGAAAAAAAAAATAAAATAAAAATCAATCAATCAATCAAATATGCCTCCCTGCTAAGCTTAGAACTCAAGGAGGAAGAACTGGAGGCCATTAGCATTTGGGGAACAACTTCCTCTTCATTGTTTTTCTTTTCCTCTTTCATTTTCTTTTTTGTTTCTCTTCCTTCCTTCCTTCCTCTTTGTTTCTTTCTTCTTTCCTTCTCTCTCTCTCCTCTCTCTCTTTTTCCTCTCTCTCTTTTTGATTGAGAGAGGATTTCACCATGTAACCGAAGCCGGCCTGGAGCTTGAGGTAGTCCTCCTGTTTAAAGCCCCTTAGTCCTGGGATTTTAGGCCTCTGCCACAGCTTGGCTGAATTTCATTTATTTAAGAGACAGGGTCTCACCAGGAATCTGGGAGGCTGAGGTGGGAGAATCACCACGAATCTGAGGCCACCCTGAGACTACATAGTGAATTCCAAGCATGGGTGGGGGGAGGGCAGAGATGGCTCTTGCTGCACTGCCCAGGCCTGTGGGAATAATGAACTCTAGGAAAGAACTTCTCATGGACCCGACAAATAACTTTTCTGAGATTAATGCTATGAGATGCTAACTTCCTTACATGTAACTTGCTCTAAAGTTACAACTGTGTCATCCACCCTCTTGAAGGAGTGGCCTTGGTTGGGTTTCCTCTGCCTTAGTGTAACCTGCACAGCACAGACGACCAACTTTGACAAGCAGTGTTCAGAGATGCTGGCTCTTCTTCAGCTATGCTCTCTGCCCAGTTTCATCAGTGGCCTTGCGGCACTCCCACAAGCACGAGAAGTGCTGACCACAGCGCTGATGATGATGCGATCAGTAGTGTGTGCCACAGATCTGTCAGGGACAGCAGGTGGGCTTAGGGTTTAATTGCATTTGTGAATGGAGTGCATGTGTGTCCAAAAGGGCATACCATTCCTCAAACAGGTGTTGCAAAGAAAATTCAGTGGCTGGAGAGATTGTTCAGTGGTTAAAGTGCCTGCCTGCAAAGCCTAAGGACCCAGGTTTGACGCCCCAGTACTCACATAAAGCCACATGCATCTGGAGCTCATCTGCAGTGGCTAGAGGCTCTGGCATGCCCATTCTCTCTCTCTCTCTCTCTCTCTCTCTCTCTCTCTCTCTCTCTCTCTCTCTCTCTCTCTCCCTCTCTTTCTCTCTCCCCATATCTCTCTACTTGCAAATAAAAAAAAATTTTAAAGGAGTAATCAAGCCAGGTATGGTGGCACATGCCCTTAATCCCAGCACTCAGGAGGCAGAGGTAGGAGGATCAGCATGAGTTTGAGGACACCCCAAGAATACATAGTAAATTCCAGGTCAGCAGCCTGGGCTAAGATGAGACCATATATATATATATATATATATATATATATATATATATATATATATATACATGAGTATTCAGGAGCTGGAGAGATGGCTCAGTGGTTAAGGCACTTGCCTGCAAAGCCTAATGACTAGGGTTTGATTCCTCAATACCCAGGTAGAGCCAGATGCACAAAATGGTGCATGCATCTGGAGTTTGTTTGCAGTGACTGCAGGCACTGATGCACCCATTCTCTCTCTGTGTCTCTCTGTCTCTGTCTCTCTCTGATATTACTGGTTGTTTTTTTTTGTTTGTTTGTTTGGTTTTTTTTTTGTTGTTCAACAAAAATGTAAATGGGGCTGGAGAGATTGCTCAGTGGTTAAAGGCACAGCTAGGGTTTGATTTCTCAGTCTCCAGGTAGATTCAGATGCACAAAGTGGCATCAGCATCTGGAGTTCATTTGCAGTGGCAAGAAGCCCAGGCATTCTCTCTCTCTGTCAAATTAATTAATTAAAAAAATAAGAAATATACAAACTGGTTTGCTTACTTCCCTTAACACTTTTTTTTCTTTTAAAAGAAAACCCAAACCACTGTCAGTGGAAGGAAACTACAGCCACAGAAAGAGCAGCACAGCAGCAACAGCAGACACAGTGGGTTTATCCTTGGTTTAAATGACTCTTTCCCCCAGGCCCTCTCCTGGCAGCAAACGAATCCAAGAACGTGTTTCTATAATTTCAGGGCTGTGGGCTCCAGTTGGACAAGAGATCCTCCTGCCTTCATCTCCCAAGTACCTGAGACTATAGGCACATGTGAGGACACCTCTCCCCGAGAGTATCTGGTCCCAAGTAGACCACTGTAAGCACTCAACGTAGCAGTACCTACTTCAATGCCTTGAACTCATGGCCATCCTCCTGGCTCTGCCTCCTGAGGGCTGGGACTAAAGGCCCAGGCGTACCACGCCTTGAATGTTTGTTCTCCCTTTAAATAAGCCAAGGTATTGGGGACCAGGGTGATTTGACTCTCAAGTCGACAGCTGTCAGACCCTTCCCTGGTCCCTGGCTTCCTTGAATGGAAGTGTCAGCCAAGCTGGCCAGCCCCCATGACATCCTGGCTTCTTGGAGCACTCTCCAGACACCTTGAGGAAGGAGCCATGCAGGAGGCTCAGCTCCAGCCATGACTGTTTCAAAGAGCCCACAGCAGACTCCTGTGTGAGCTTTGGTGACTACAGCAGCCTGGTCACACAAGCACTTGTCCTGGTGGCCCTGTGGAAGACCTGTGAGTGATCCCAAGTCTTCATTTGCATGAAGGGAGGCTCTGTGATTAGTCTATGCCCGGTCCCCTCGTGTCCATTAAGTCTGTGCTGAGATTGGTGCAAACACCCTTGCCACACTCTTGACCTTCTAGAGAGTGAGCTCTGGTTTCCTCAGCATGGAGACACTGTCCTGTGCTGCCCCCTGCTGGTGCAACGCTCGCCTCACTGGGAGGGTTTTAAAATCCAATAGCTAACTTGCTTTCCTTTCTTCTTTTTCTTTCTTCTTTCTTTCTTTTTCTTTCTTTCTTTCTTTCTTTCTTTCTTTCTTTCTTTCTTTCTTTCTTTCTTTCTTCTCTCTCCCTTCCTTCCTTCTTTTCTTTCTTCTTTCTCTTCTTTCTCTCCTTTCTTTCCTTCTTTTTGTTTTTTTGGGAGGAAGTGGGGTTATTTTTGTTTTGGTTTGGTTCATATTTTTCTATGTAGGGTCTTATCTAGCTTATATAGTCTCAGGTGGCCTCAAATTTACGGTGATCCTCCTACCTCTGCCTCCTGAGTGCTGGGATTAAAGCCATGTGCCACCACGTCTGGTGGCTTTTTTCCTTTAAAAAAATTTTGGGGTGCTGGAGAGATGGATCAGAGGTTAAGGCGCTTGCCTACACAGAGAGGCCTAGGTTTGAATCTCTAGTACCAATGCAAAGTACCGTCTTGTGCACCTGGCTTTACTTGGGTCCTGGGGAATCAAACTCAGGTCATTAGGTGTTGCAGGCAAGGGCCTTAACCACTGAGCAACCATGTGGCTATGTTTGTAGCATTTCTGCATTGTTTGGGAGTGCACATGTATGTGGACGCCAGGGGACACTACCATCTACCTCCTTTGAGACAGGGTCTCTTCCTGGCTTGCAGCTCTCCAGTTGGCTAGAGTGGCTGGCCAGGAAAGCCAGTGACACTCCTATCTCTGCCTCCTCAGCACTGGGATTACTGCAGCATTTCATGTAGGTTCTAGGAATTGACCCATTTCCCCAGCCCTCTAGAGACATTTTTAGTGGTTATACTCCTGGCACCTGCAGGTAGAGACAAGGGATGGTGTTACACACCAACAAAGGTACTGGAGAGGTGGCTCGGCAGTTAAGGCACTAGCCTGAAAAGCAGAAGGACCTGAGTTCAATTCCCCAGTACCCAGGTAAAGCCAGATACACAAGGTGGCGTATGCATCAGGAGCTCATTTGCAGTGATGCCCTGGCATGCCCGTTCTCTCTCTCTCTCTCTCTCTCTCTTTCTCTCTCTCTCTCCAATGAATAAGTTAAGTCCCTCTAAGCAGTGCAGTCGGAGCCAGCTTTAGTTAACTAACCCCTCCTTTGTTCTCTCCTTTGCGGTGTGGAGAGCTGCTTGACCTACTTCCCACCCTCCTCACTTGTTCCTGGTTTTTGTTTGGTTGCATTTTTTTGTTGTTGTTGTTGTTGGTTTTGTTTTTGTTTTTGGGTTTTTTTTTTTTTTTTCGGTTTTTTGAGGTAAGGTCTCGCTCTAGTCCAGGCTGACCTGGAATTCACTCTGTAGTCTCAGGCTGGCCTCAAACTCATGGTGATCCTCCTATCTCTGCCTCCCAAATGCTGGGATTAAAGGCGTGCGCCACCACGCCTGGCTTTTTTTTTTTTTTTTTTGAGATAGGGTATCTCTTTAGCTCAGGCTGAACTGGAACTCACTCTGTAGACTCACCCCTCAAACTCACAGCGATCCTCCTGCCGAGTGCTGGGATTAAAGGTGTGTGTCATCATGCCCGGCTCCTTCTTGCTGTTTCTGATACAAGTGTGATCTCTGGAGCTGTGACAACCAACTTGTAACTATGAGGAACAGACCAAGAGAATCACCATGAAACAGGTCCTGACATTAGAGACCCTTGCTGCTGACACCCAGATCTCTTGTGTGCGAAAAGCAGCACTTCTTTAGTTATAGCTCTGATTTAATTTCTGCGTTTCCAATAGCTGAAGCAACCCTATTCACATGCCATGCTCAGAGGTGTCATCACTGGACCAAGAGGAGAGTTCCACTACGCTTGGCAGACAAGGGACACCACATAGGCTGAGGAGATTTTTCAGTGCAAGAGGCTCCTGGTGTTTACCTCAGTGGAAGAGCATGTATTTAGCATTCAGGAGTCCCTAGAGAGGCACCTCAGTGTAAAAATATGTGCTTAGCGTGCAGACACCTTTAAATCTCAGCACTCGGGAGACAGAGGTAGGGTAAAAGGATTGCCATGAGTTCGAGTCAACCCTGAGACTGCAAAGTGAATTCCAGGTCAGCCTGGGCCAGGGCAAGACCCTACATCAAAAAAGCCAAAGAAATCAAAGAAGAGAGGGGAGAGAGAAATAGAACCAGATCATTAAAAGACTTTTGTGGCCCTAGGCATTTTTACTTTGGTTACCACATTACACATTACACAAATATTACACATTTGATATTATATCATACACTGAAATGTGCCGCAGAGAATACAACCACATGTCAGAGCTGAGATGCTGGTCATTTGTGTGCTATCTGTTGTTGATAGTACAACACTTAAACCAGGGGCTGGGGAGGTGGCTCAGCAGTAAAAGACACTTCTTGCCAAGCCTGCCAGCCAGGGTTCGATTCCTCAGCATCCACAGGAAGCCAGCTGCAAAGTGGCATATGCATTATGACCCCAAAGCACCTCCTACAAGGCACAGCAGGAGAATCACAGCCTCCCATCCCCCCCATCCAATTTAAAATAAAATACTTAAACTCCTTAAAATACTTAAAATCAGCCAGGCACGATGGCTTACACCTGTAATCCCAGCCCCTGGAAGGCTGAGGCAGCAAAGTTGGCACTCATGTCCCCCACTCCTGGCACATTGCCCTGTGTAGGGGGCAGGGCAGTTTGTGGATCCTAGTGTGGAAATTCCAGTGCCTGGCTTCAGTTTGAATCAGAAAGGGCGCAGCTCAGTGTAGAGCATGTGCTCAGCATGCAGGAGGCCCTGGCTCCCATCCCCAGCACCACCAGAAGGAAAGTGGAGAAAAGATAAAAGGGGGCTGGAAGCTGGGTGTGGTGCATATTCAACAGGCAGAGGTAGGAGGATTGTCGTGAGGTCGAGGCCAGTCTGAGACTACATAATGAATTCCAGGTTAGCCTGAGCTAGAGCAAGACCCTACCTCAAAAAAAAGAGGGGGGCTGAAGAGATGGTTCAGTGGTTAAGGTGCTTGCCTGCAAAGCCTAACACCCGGGGTTTGATTCCCCTGCACCCACGTAAAGCCAGATGCACAGTGGTGTATGCGCCTGAAGTCTGTTTGCAGTGGGTGGAGGCCCTGGCTCACCCATTCTCTCTCTGTCTCTCTTCTATCTATCTCTGCTTGCAAATAAATAAGAATATTTTAAGAAGAGAAAAGGAAGCCCCTGTGCTTGCTGCGTGAGGCTGGAGCAGCCTGGCCAGAGGGGAACGGATGAGCAGGTCTTCCAGCCCAGCCCAGTATTCAGACGAGAGCACAGAGGAAACTCCTGCTGCATGTGGGTGACAAAGCCAGGAAGTTGGGGCAATGTTTTAGGCAGCGTGAACTAGCTGACAGAGCAGCTGATTCTAGTCACTGGGCTTGAACGGGTGCTCCAGCTTCATGAGCAGAAATGGGTCCCAGCCACTGTGTTGATAGGTGGAACCTTCAAGAATGGGAGCTCATGGAAGGACCTTGGGTCACTGGAGGGTGTGACCTTAAAAAGGACTGTAGGATAGGATGTCTCTCACTCTATACCTCTCTCTCCCCGTCTCTGTCTCTCTGCTTTTCAGATCTGGTTATATGACCACTCCCTTGCACACATTCCCACTGTGATTGTCTCTCACCAAGGCCCAAACAAATGGACCTGACTATGGACTTGAACCTCTGGAACCATAGACCCCTTTATCTTTCCAAGTAGTCCCTGTCTGATAATCATTACAGGGACGAGGGTGACTCTCACATGTAGGCATGGCCAGCTAGCGTTCAGCAGCCAGGCCCTGTCCACTCTCCAGGCTTAGCCTCTTTGATGTGAGAATTCTGGGTACTTATGCCTGCATGGCTGTCCCAGCCCCAAGAAAGATCCTCTGGAGTCTGTGGGCTGTCCACGCCTGGTCCTGGAGAAAGCTCAAGAACCAGTGTTTACAGGAGCAAGAGAGCTGTATTCTCAAGTTCTCAAGTTTCTAAGTCATCTGAGGAGAACTCATTCTGAAGAGAAAAAAACAACAAACTTTTAAGTGCCCTGAGAGCTACATTCTGAGATGCTGTCTGTAGGTTGGAGGCTAACCTTCCTGCAAGCTGACAAGAATACTGTGGCTCCAGAAGTCACAGTGCCGTGTCTGGGTTTCAGTTAACCTTTTAGCCCTATGTGACTGTGGTAGTTTGGATCGCATGTCCCCCATAAACTCATGGGTTTTATTTTAAAAAAATCTTTAAAGCCAGGTGTGGTGGATCACACCTTTAATCCCAGCACTAGGAGACAGACGTAGTAGGATCACCGTGAGTTCAAGGCCACCCTGAGACTACATAGTGAATTCCAGGTCAGCCTGGAATAGAGCGAGACCCTACCTAGAAAAACCAAAAAAGTTTTTTTTTTTTTTTTTTTTTGGAATTAGGGACAATCAGTATGACACCTTTGACCTAACACTCTTTCTCGAACCATTCCTTGTAGGCCCCAGCATAGTTTCGAGTCCCCTTATATCCAAGGTCCAGGGCCAGCTGAGTGGCCTGGTGGCCCCGCCTCCCAAGCTGACAGAAGAAAAGAAGGTTTTCATCTTCCAGCTTTGGCTTCTCAGCAGAGTACAAAGTCTGGAAAGCAGCCGGGTCCATCTTCAAGGCACTTTCCAACTCACACCAGGATGTTGAGTGCCCCAGGGATGGTCCCAGCTGCAGCCTCCTCCCGAGATCGCACATCGAAGAGCTGGGCTCGGCCTGAAGCTAGGAGTGAACGGAGTTCAAGGAGCGAGACAGTGGGCACTCCAGTCATAATGCGAGCAGCGATTCTAAGATGCAGAAACGCAGCTCAGGCCTGCCTCTTGTGTGCCCGCCCAAAAAAGTTTTTAATTTTTAATTTTATTGATTTGAGAGAGACAGAGGCAGACAGAGAAAGTGAGTATAGGTACATCAGGGTCTCCTACCACTGCATATGAACTCCAGAAGCACGGACCACTTTGGGCATGTTGTAGACAGCTTTCTTGTTGCTTTGACAAAGAACCTGACAAAAAGCAGCTTGTGGAGGAATGGGTTTATTTTGGCTTATGGACTAGAGGGAAGCTCCATTATGCACACAGGGAAAACTGGCATGAGCAGATAGACATCACCTTCCCCACAGGACTGCAAACAGTAGCAGGAAGGTGTGCCAAACACTGGCAAGCAAGTGCCTTTAACCTCTGAGCCCTTTCTCCAGCCCATTTTTTTTTTTATTTGCAAGCAGAGACTGGAGACAGAGAATGGGTGTGCCAGGGCCTCCAGCCAATGGAAGCAAACTCCGAATGCCACCTTGTGAATTGGATTTACATGGGTACTGGGGAATTGAACCCAGGTCATTAGGGTTTGCAGACAAGCTTCTTAACCATTGAGCCAATATCTCCAGCCCCAAACTCATGTGTTCTGAATGCTTGGTTCCCAGCTGGTGGCAATTTGGGAGGTGGGTCCTTGCTGAAGGTGTGTTGTTGGGGGTGGGATTAATGGTGTTATAGCCAGCTCCCCCTTATCACAATTCATCTCACTTTCCTACTGCTGTTTTCCACCTGCTGTGGCATAGGTGATGTCCAGCCTCTGCTCTCGCCATGCTGTCCCCTGCCATCATGAAGATTCCCCTCAGGACTGTAAGCCAAAATACAAACTTTCCTCCCATCAGCTGCTTTTGGTAAGGTGCTTTGTTTCAGCAAGGAGGTTAACTGTAACAGAAAATTGTTACAGGAGGGGGTCATTGCTACTAGAGACCTGTGTGTGGCTTTTGACCTTATGAAACTGATTTGCAGGAGGAATGTGGAAGGGTTTTGAGCTTTTAGAACTAAGAGATGCCTTGCAGTGCTTGATGGATTCTTGTGAGTTGAAATGCAAAAAATTGTGGACTATGAAGGGAAAAAGAGCTTTGTCTGAACTGGGCTAGAAGCAGGCTTGCTGTTCCACCTGCGTCTTGAGAACCTAAGAGGTTGAATTTAGAATGGACTGGTGTGAGCAGATGATTATGGCACAAAAGAAATGAGTTTCCAGTTGGAGACCACATTTCAACTGCAATTGTGAGACTTCCACCACTGAGATAGCAATGCAATGGGACAGCAGGATCAATGTGGTGTGAATGTTTTCTGTGCCATTATGTGGTGTTTGGTTTTTACAGGCTCGCAGTTGATAAATCATGGACTATGGGGATGTTTGAACAGTACTGGGATAGAAACTATGGGGACTAATTTAAAGTTGGAGCGAATGCATTGCATCTTACACCATGGATGGTTATCAGTTTATGGAGGCCAAGGCGAACGTGGCAGTTTTGACTCAAATGTCCTCCAGACACTCATGGTCCCCTGCTGATAGCACTTTGGGAGATGGAGCCTTGCTGGAGGTAAGTTTCTGGGGCTGGCTAAAGGGTATTCTATCCAGCTCCCCTTTGCCAGAACTTGGTTCACTCTCCTGCTTTCCACCTGTTGTGGCAAGGAGGTGATGTCTAGTTTGTTAATGTCATGCTTTACCCTGGAGACCATAAGCAAAGGATGGTCTGTTGTTAGCACTGTGTGACATTTCCTTCTAGGAGACAAGCTTCCCTCTGGCTGAGCCTGCCTGGCCTTTCCCTTCCCCAGCTTGAGCCTCCTAGACAAATTCCAACTGTCTCATTCTGAGAACACTAGTATATCTTTGCTCTTGCAAAGTCCTTGGCAGTTGGCCCACTGAGTGATAAGTGCCTGTAAGTACAATTGTGGAAAATGCCAGTTCTTTAGAGAACCCCAAAAATATTGAGGGAAAGTAGGACAGGACTTGAAAGAGGTAGCCTCGTTTGGCAAATTTCCTCTGCATTAAAAGTTGTCAACTTTGGCTGGAGAGATGACTCAGCGGTTAAGGCACTTGCTTCCAGTGCCTAAGGCCCTGGGTTCAATTCCCCAGGACCCACATAAGCCAGACCCACAAGGTGGTGGCCCTGGTTCTATCTCTCTGCTTGAAAATGAATTAAAAAAAAAAGTTGTCAACTTTACCAAAGCAGCTGGGTCACCAGACCCCACCTGAGATTCAGGTGCCCCTGTATGTAGTAACACATGAGGTCTTATGACCTCATGGAAGGAACATCCTTTGGGGCCTCATGCTCTGTGCACCTGCAGGGGTAATCCCAATAGACTGAGCCCCACTGAAGTGCTGACCTGGGTTTCCATATTCTGGATGGGGACAAGGAGCTTCTAAAAGTGGCCACAAGGAAAGCTGCTGTAGTGCGGCTGCTCTGGGGTCCCCAAACTCTGTAAATAAGCCTTCACCCTGAGGCCAGGGGAGGAGCATCCCAGGAGTCATGTTGACACAGGAAGTTCCATCAAAGTGTTGCTTTGGGGGCCCCAGCTCCTGTAAGCAACCCCTCACCCTGATAAACTGGTTTTGCTAGAACCTTCCTTTGTGCTCTATCTGTGCTCACATCCCCCCAGAAGTCTTTCACACAATACATGACAGAGAAACCCATCTGTTGCAGTTAACCTCTAGTGCTCCCTGCTGTGATCTGTTGCAAAAGCTGAAACCCTTTCTGAGTTGTAGGTGTTCTGCTCAAACCAAAGGTGGTGACACACACCTATAATCCCGGCCTTTGAGAGGTGGGGGGAAGTGACAGGATTCACATGACAGCTCCTACATAGGTCCTAGAGTCTTTATTCACCCACCTCCCATTACCTTCTCTTGTTCCCATTTCCTGTCCTTTTTTTGGCTTGCTCTGGGATTGCTGGAGACCCTCTTCTGGTACTCATTATTCATCCACATTTGAAATGGGAGTCTCACTGAATGTAGTTTTCCCGTCAGGCTGGACTTAACACTCCACAACCATTAGTTATGTATATCCATGCAAAACACTAATTTATCTACTCATATAAAACATATCTATAAAATTCACATTAAATTTCCTTACCAGTGAGTTGAAACATGGATATATTTTCAAGACCACTATATGAGCAAGGATCTCAATGTTGCTCAGGCTGTTTTGAAACCCTTAGCAGAGCCTCAGGTTGGCCTTAAACTGAGTACGTATGTACCTCACCACCACCAGTACTGGGATTGAAGGCAAAAATGGCTACACTGGTCTGAAAAAAAACATTTTACGTAGGGGGAAAAAAAAAGCCACAGTATTTCGGTATGCAAGAACTTTATTGAAAGTGCCTCAAAAACCTTAAAAGAATGGAGAAATTAGACATCTCCCCTCAAGAGGGCTATTGCTGTATTGAGGAAGGTATGTTCATGTCCCAGCTGCAGCACATTCTTGGTGTTGCTGGGCTCCTCCTCCAGGGTGATGGTCTTGCCAGTCAGGGTCTTCATGAAGATCTGCATCCCACCTCTGAGACGGAGCACCAGGTGCAGGGTGGACTCTTTCTGGATGTTGTAGTCGGACAGCGTGCGGCCGTCTTCCAGCTGCTTGCCGGCAAAGATCAGCCTCTGCTGGTCAGGGGGGATGCCTTCCTTGTCCTGGATCTTGGCCTTGACGTTCTCGATGGTGTCGCTGGGCTCCACCTCCAGG
>PVHP010045775.1:0-13516 GCA_004024765.1 Zapus hudsonius | reverse complement strand
TGTATCTGTAGCCCTGGTTTTCATGTCACATGAAAACCCAATACCTAGTTCTACATAACAGTGGTGAGAAATGATTAAACACTTTCCTTTAAGACTGGAACCAAGCTAGTTCAAGGGCACCTACTATCCCCATTCCTATCCAGCTATGCTTGTTAGATATCCAGCCAGTGTGAGAGGCAAAAGGCAGAGTTGGGAAGAACGATTCTGAAAGATACTGCTGAGACTATTAAAGACCTACACAAATAAAGTATTTGTGAACTAGAAAACTCTTCACAATAAACATGTCAGTTTTCTAAAATTGATCTATAGATTTAATGAAATTAAAAAAAAAAAAATCCCAGCACTTAGAAGGTTAAAGCAGGAGGATTGAGAGTTCAAGGCCAGTCTGGGTTTACATCAGAAGACCTTGTCTCAAAAAAAAAAAAAAAAAACCCCAAAAACAACAAAATCCCAGTAGGGTTCCAGATAAAAGACAAGCTGATTCTAAAGGTTATTAAAAGTTATATGGAAAAGAATTAAAATGGCCAACACATTTGAATGAAGGTAGAGGAATCAAGTCACCTGAATTTAGGACTTACTATAAAACTATAGTAATCAAGACAGTGTGATACTGGTAAAGAGGTAGACACATGGATCAATGGAGCAGAAGAGAGACTCCAGAAATAGATCTACACAAATATGGCCGATTGTTTTTTGACAAAAGTGTGAAGCCAGTTCCATGGAGAAAGGATAGTATTTTCAACAAATGGTGCTGGGAACAATTAAATATCAACAGGAAAAAAATAAACCTCAACTTAAATCTCACACTTGATATTAAAAACACTTAGCTTAAAAATTGATCTTAGATCTATATGTAGAATATAAAGCTCTTAAGAAGAAAACACGTGAGAAAAATCTTTGTTACCTAGAACTAGGTGTTGGGTTTTCATATATGGCATGAAAAGCAGGCATGTAAGCCTAAGGGGGGGAGGAGAAAAATCTAGATTTGAACAAAATCTAAACCTTTTTCACTACCAAGAAAATGAAGACAAGCAATTGATATGAGAAAAGATGTGTAAAGTATACATCTGACAAAGGCTTTTTGTCAGATCACACATACACATTGTGTGTGTGTGTGTGTGTGTGTGTGTGTGTGTGTGTGTGTGTGTGTGTGTGTCAAAACTCAGTATGAAGGGCCAGGGCTATACCTCAGGGTAGAGGCCTAGTACTATAAAAAATATTCTTTAGAAAAACTAAAGCATTTCATTATGTGTGTGTAGACATATATATAGTTGAAGCAGTGTCTTGTAAACTCTTCTTTCCTGCCTCTGCCTTTTATCCCCCACACTGCTGGTTGTCTAATAAGCACTGTTGGATAGCAACGGGCAGAGTGGATGCCTTTGAACTGGCTTGGTTCCCAGTGTTAAAGGGAAAGTGTTTAATCATTTCTCAGCACTGGAGTCATGTTAGCTGCAGGTGTTTTTATTAGAGGCCCCTGTTCAGATTGAAGTGGCTCTCTTCTCCTGGTTTGCTAAAAATGTTTATCACAAATAGATATTGGATTGCATCAGTTTTTTTTTCTCAATCAATATAATCATCTGGCTTTTCTCCTTCAAACTGTCCGTAGGATAGGATTTCCTATCATTTGCCTGGAGAAAAGGAAAAGAGGAAGAGGAGATTTCTTCACTATTCCAGAACCACACACACCTTTGAGCCAGGCTATTTCTTGGAATTCTGCCTTTGTTCATGCCCACTCCTTAATTCAGATTGTGTGGCTCAGCCTAAAGGAAAATGCAGGGGAAAGAATAGAAAATTCATGTTTGTTTTGGTGAAAAATCAAATTCTATACTTCCCCAAATTTGCCAGAAGCGATATGGTTTCCAGGGTCTTCAAATAGCTATACCCTTTCGCCACATTTAAGATGGTGCATCTGTTTCATCTCACCTCAAATTCACCTTTATTTGCTAGAGTATACAGATACATTAGATTAACATATAATCTTGTAAATTAGAAGAATTTAGGGTTATTTGAGTTCACATGGTATATTTCAGTATTGTGATACTTAAATGATATTTTTTCAAATACTATAGATTAGAATTACATAAAAGGAAATAGGTTATAAGAATATTTGAAACTTACCTCTTCCTCAAAAAATATTTTTTGATTGTTATTCATTATAATGTCTTTTGAAATGATATGTTTTAAATTCCAATCAAGTTGAAATAGTGAAACCGTTTTAATGGTGGACACCAGACTTCTGGGTCAATTCAGTGCAGTTCCTGCCCACCTGGTGAGGGGTCTAGGCAGAGGTCTCTGCTGGAGGGCCGGAGTCATAGTGAAAGACCCTGTGGAGATGGCTGTGAGGTTGCTTGAGAAGAGAATTGGGTTAAATGTTGAGGAGGGGTAGAGAAGACCTTTGGTCTGAATATCAGAGGAAAAATGCCCCTGTGGAGAGTGTGCTGGCCACCAATTCAGGAGAAAGCAAGCATCAAGAAAACTGCAGAGAGGTTTTAGGTGAGGAAGCTTCTTCTATGACCTCAAAGAACTGTTTCTAATAACTAGTTGGGACATCGAGGAAAAAGGAAAATAAGAATATTCCCACCAGCTTTATAAAAATAAGGTCATATGTGTCTATTTTGACTTTTAGATTTTTAAATTCCTTTACTTATTAGGGTAGGATTGATAATATCTTTGCAAATCAGCAATCTATCTCAGTATACCCAGGCACAGTAATTTACCCATAACCCTTAGCACAAAGTGAATTAAGGTTTTTGTGCATTTGAGTGAAGTCTTGATACAGAGACCATGGACTGGCTTAGCTGTGGTTAGGAATTTGGAAAGTTGTCGGTGAAACTGGCAAAAGAAGGTGGTCAGATGTCCTCCTGAAGGATTATAGGCCTTTGGTCTTTCCTCTGCTGTTAAATTTACTCCCTATAACTTATCTAAGCTGACTTTGACCTAGCCATAGGTGGCTGGAACAAAGTATAAGAGTATGTCTTTAAAATGTCTTTCAGACAACAACTTATTTTTTCAGTTAAAGACTTAAGGAGGAGCTACAGAGATGGCTCAGTGGGTAATGCCATGCAAATGAGGACCTGAGTTGGATCCACAGCACCATGTAAAAAGCCAGACATGATCTGTAGCAGTTACTACCTTGTTGCTGGGACAGAACACCCAACCAGAAGCAGTTTAGGGATGGAAAGGTTTTATTTCTGGCTTACAGTTTAAAGGGAAAGTTTCGTTGTGGCAGGAAAAGCATGTCAGGAATCGACAGCTTGATGTCACATCATTTCATCAGCAGGGAGGATGCAGCAAGGGTGAACTCGCCAGCTGGAGCAAGCTGGGCTTGGACTATAAAAATCCCAAGGCCCGCCCTGAATGACACACCTCCTCCTTCAAGGCTCCACGTCCCAAAGGCTCCCCCAGCTGGGGAATCAGTGTCTGGGCTTAATCACAAACACACAAGACTATGTGGGACATTTTACATTCACATGCTTGTAACCCCAGTCCTGACGGGGATAGAGACAGGAGGATTGCTGGAGCTTGTTGGTCAGCCAGCCTGACCAATCACCAGCATGAGCTCCAGATTCACTGATTGTCTCCATCTCAAGGAAATGGAGCAGAAGAGTGATAGGCAAGGACCCTCGACGTGTGCACATGGGGCATCTGCAAATGTGATATCAGTGTGTGGCTCTTTTTTTGAATGTACAGTACCAACAGTCTCTGAGCTGCCCAGTCTTGAATTAGTCTGTTTCTTCTCATTGACAGTATTGCTTTAAGGACGAGAGGTTAACACTCTACCAAATGTTTATTTTAATGAAGAATTTTTACTTAAACCTACATTGTCCTTTTTTCCCCCCTCTCCAGGATCAGGATTCAGGCTATAAATGAAATTGGAGCTGGACCATTTAGTCAGTTCATTAAAGCAAAAACTCGGCCATTACCACCCTTGCCCCCTAGGCTAGAATGTGCTGCAGCTGGTCCTCAGAGCCTGAAGCTGAAATGGGGAGACTGTAACTCCAAGACTCACGCCACCGCCGATGACATCGTGTACACACTACAGCTGGAGGACAGGAACAAGAGGTGAGGCGGGGTGAGGGTGCCAGGACGGCTGTGGCCTTGGCTTGTGGGTTGAACTCTGATATTCATTTTTGCATGTTCTTGCTCTAGAGCTCACCTTCTCTTTGTTCAAAGCAGGAACTTGCATATTTGACTCTTGCATTTTATCTATCCTCAAATTGTACCCTCCATTCTGTCTGCAGAATTTCTAAACAGTCCAAAGACCCTGAAACTTGTGCATATGTTCATGCATGCCTGCTTTCCCCTTTCAAAAAGCCAGGAAATGGAGAGAAATTATCTAAACAGAACATTGTCACATTCATGTTTCCCCCTGTGTGATACTATTATATTAGTCACGAATGCAGAGGGAAATAATACTAGGGGCAATGCCACCTCTTTGTTCAGTAACCATCAGGACAAACATGTTTACCGATCTGCGATCGCTGTGGGTGATGTGCAGGTGGGGATTGTGCTCTGTAACTGTGGTCCATGTGATATCAAATTACCCAGAGTAAGAGATTTTTTTTTATAAGACGTGTAGATATAGAAATCACATCCAGCCTTTCACGTTGTATTTATTTAACCTAACTTTATTTCCTCTAAAAATGGCCAATCAGAAGACTGGCAACCAAATGGTATTTAGGAATAATTAGATGCTTGACAAAAGGTAATGGTGACAGAATGTTCTGTGACCAGAGGCCCTGCTGGGAATCAGGCAGGAGGGTGGATTACCGGTAAGCTAATGATAGTCTGGAAGGCCTTCCTCTGCTTACCTGCTGAAGCCCTAGAGCTCTGCCAGCTTGGGACCTCTGGCGTACCCCTCAAGCATCATAGCATTCTCTTCCTGTCCGTGGGGTTCTTCCTCTACAAGTCACCCCCACGCCATCTCATCCCAGTACCCTGTCGTCAGGTGGAGTTCTCTGGGCCTTCATTCCTTCAGACCAACATCCAGAGAAACATGAAGGACACTCCTGCCTCTCTCTGCCACAGCCATGGAGACAGTGCCAGGGCCAGTGAGGGCCAGACAGGTACTGAGGTAAAACAGCTGAACCTAGGCCAGAGACCCTGAAAGGCTGAGGTGAGGTCACTGCACAAGTGATGGGAGGTGACAAGAAACATCCAGTCCACTTCCCAGCATCTTCTGAGAAGTTCTCAGAATGATGAGAGACCATGTCTGCTCAAGAGACAGCAGATGCGAGGCATGCAGTCTCTAGCCTCTCCCAGTGGAGAAACAAAAAGGACATTCAAGGACCCCAGTGTACCAACAGCCCTCCTTGGGCTTTTTTGTCCTCTTCCAAGAACATGTTTATGTCGACAGTCTCCCCATAGGTGTGGGTCAGAGACACTGGAACACATGGGGAACACCCTATGGTGGTGACAGCAGCTTTAGGAAAAGAATCCCCTGGCCAAAGGAGACATACATAGGGCATTGCTGCCCATTTGACTAAAGAAAGCCTGGCACAACGGAAAAGGGATTGGGAGGCTGGAGGAAGCAGGAAAACAATGGAAGATTAAGATGGTGATGAAATTGAGGCCAGCACGGTTTTTTTTTTTCTCATTTTTAAAGTGTTTGACTCCTCTGTCTGTAATTAAGTCCTTTAAAAAAAAAAAAAGATGACGTGAGGTTGCATAAGGTTTGTTTTCAAACCATCCAGTGTCTTTCTTGTATTGTGTCCAAGTATGCCTTTGGATAGGCCTGTCCTGCTGGTATTCTCAGTAGCCACTAACTTGCCTGGTATAGGAGGGAAATGGAAACTTGACATGGAATAACAGTTCTTGTGGGTGGCCAGTACAGACTAGTTATACATGGGGATGGAAGTTTTTCATCCTCACTTGTCTGGGATGCAGCTAATACAAGACACTTGTCCTGTAAACAGAATGCTGCTTTGAAATTTCAAGGAAGGAAGAAGTGACGGAATGAGGAAAGGAGAGAATGAAGGAGGGAGAAAGAGGAAAGAGAAAAAAGTAAAAGAAAGGAGAAAGGAAAAGAAATCCCCAGCTATTTTGTTGACATCCCAGATGTGTCTGAGCAAATCCAATACTGAAAGAAAGGGGACAGAAGGGGAAACGCTCATGTGCTCTCCACAGGCACAGATCTCACACGTAATGAATCCCGGAACAGGCATAGGAGAAAAGTAAACGTGTATAAGAGTTTGTAGGAGGCAGGCATTGTGTGGGCACAGGCAGAGAAGGTTTTTTAGAGGTACTAGCTTTTGAACTTGACTTGGAATCAGCAGACCAGCTTTATGACTAAAACAAAAAGCAGTTGCCCTATTGAAACCCAGTGTCATGCAGAAACATGGCTAGAGTGAGGCTACCTGGGATAGGTTCACTGGTATTTCAGGTAACTCACGCTGTGGGGCATGTTTCGTGTGGGGGGGTGGGGGACATCATTTAACTTGTGAGAAACCCCTCAGCCAGAGAGAGCTGGCAGGAACAGGAATTATGAACAACCGAATTGATGAAGCTAGTATTGAGGGAGACTCTTAAATGAGTCTTTCCATTTTCTCCCCAACCTGTGGCTTCCATGGGTGGCAGAAAGAACTTTCTTTTGAGATACTTTCTAGCTCTACTGTTTCAGAAAAACGGGAAACACAAACATTGAAGCCAACAGCTAAACATGCCTCCTCACTCCAGTCACCTGCTCTGTTATAAACACTCCAGGAACATGGGAGGCCCACATCCAAGGGTGGGTTCCTAGGCACCTCACAGAGACCCCAGAACATCTGCCACAATGGTTGTGCTGTCTTGAGACATTTAAATATGCCAGACACAAAATGGTTCAGGGTCTAAAAACCAATGAATGCTCTTGCAAAATAGAAAAATAAAAAAAAAAAAAGCTAAGGCTTGCCGTTTCCGTCAGATAAATGACTTGCCTAAATTGAAGTAGCAATTTAAGAAATCTGACCATTAGGAACAATATTTTTCTTAATTTTATGAGCTGGAGTTCAGATTTATCTTTTCTAAATTAAATTTGTCAGTGCTCACAGAAAGTTATTAAAGTATGTGGATCCTGGACACAATAAATTGTCGTTCTGTCTGAGGAACAATTTTCCCGGGACTTAATGGGATGAGGACAGCCCAATTTTAGTCTGAAGATGACCTTCCCTTGGTGTCTGGAAAGGAACCTCCTGTGCAAACGACCTTCAACTTTAGGTCTTAATTCATATGGATCTGGAACTAAATATTGGGCTTGGATACATCATAATAACCTTTACCATTACTATAGGTTTTCTTTCTTTAAATTAATATTTTTATTATGAATAAGTATATACAGTGTATGAGCAAATCTGGTGAAGGTGTTCCCATTTCCCTCCTCTCTGTCCCTGACCCACTGGGGTCCTTCCTCGGTGCACACACTGGATCTGTCCATAGGGTAGGTGGTTATGAACTGCACCAGAGGCAGCCAGGTTTTCCCTCTTAATAGTTTTTCTTCATGTTTTAGCTTCTGCATGTCATGGGTAAGAAAAATAAAAAAATATTCCTTCCTTAGGAAAAACTGCTTAGTGTCTATTGCCCCCACCAGAGATTAGCATCTATGGTATACTGATTTATGCTTCTCAGTTATAAAGCTTAAAGTGATCCAGGGATTGTTAGATCTAATATCCAGGGCTAGGGAGTTGGCTCAGTGTGTAAGAGTGCTTGATGTACAAGTATGAAGACCTGAGCTTGATCCCCAACACCCAAATATAAAGCTGGCATGGCCACACATTCTTATACCCCAGCACTGAGGGGGAGTAGAGACAGGAGAATCTCTGGGGCTCTTAGGTTTGCCATTCTGACTGAAAGGCAGCTTCAGGTTCACTGAGAAACACCATCTCATGGAAGTAAGACAGACAAGCAGAGAGAGAAACCCATCACCTGTACCACTCACACACACACACACACACACACACACACACACACACACACACACACACACAAGCAAAACAGGCAGGAGCAAAGGGAGAGAAATTTCCTTCTCCTTTATATAGCCTTAGGGTGGGGTCTTGCAACCTATCCCAGACTTGTTGGCTTCAAAGTCTCTGAAATTTCCTTCCTGCACTGCCCTCCCAGGAAGGGATGTTTGTTTCTAGCTTCTCTGAGCTTCTTTACATCCTTCCCCTACTGAGAAGCTGCCTTCCTGTGAACAACATCAGAGACCCACCCAAAATAATTAAAAAGATCAAGTTGACAACAAAACCTAACCATCACACATATATACTATAGACATGCCCATACAATAAGCCCAATGTTTAATCAAAAACCTATGTTAGGGCTGGAGAGATGGCTCAGTGGTTAAGGCATCTGCCTGCAAACCCTGATGACCCAGGTTTATTTCCCCAGTACCTTTGTGAAGCCAGATGTGCATGCACAAAGTGGTGCATGCATCTGGAGTTTGTTCATTTGCAATGGTTAGAGGCCCTAGAATGTCCGTTCTCCCTCCCTCTCTTCCCTCCCTCTCTCCCTCCCTCCCTCTCCCTCTGTCTCTGTCTCACTCTGCTTGCAAATAGCTAAATAAAATATTTTTTAAAAAACCATTTTAAGCTTTCTGAAGGAAACTTATCTCTGTGGAGCACCTACAGAATGTCTAAGCCTACATTATTTACTTCTTGAATATAAAATGAATGAGCTAGGTCCCCCTCCCCTGCTTATCTTCCTTATCTGGGCCTATTTCATAGACATGGAAGGAATATACAGATAGCTTGGCCCAAACCATTGCCTCAGGATAAATCAGAATTCAACCAGTTATTCTCCTCTGTGAATAGGACATTATTTATTCTCTATATATTTAAGCTTTTGACCTGTAAGGTTCCCAGTCCATGTTTATGTAGCTAGCTTAAAACAGTTCTTCATATTTAGAGGGCTAAGCTTATACCTAGTTATGAGATTGTGATTATTCAATCAGCAGCTTTTTTTCTTGCCTTACTACTATGTTCCAGGCCATATGAGGCATGTGGTCTATCTGTAAGGGCTTATCTTGCTGAGAAAATAAATTAGCATTAAACAGTGAGCAGACAGTACAAGAGATTTTAATTTCAGCAGAAAAACAAAAATTAGATTAGTGTGGCCTTCCCGTGATTAAGTCTATTATTCTTAACAGATACAGCACAGAAGATGTGAATGGCTCTGGTCCCCATGTTATGCAAGAGAACTCTACTCCCAGAGTAAACAATTTCATAATGCTGACTTAACCTAATACAAATGTTAAAATAGCAGGACCAGCTCATGCATTCTAAGATCACAGCACCGTGCTGATAGTTTGGGAGATATATTTGTCTGTGCTACTGAAATCAAATGTTATACTGCCCTAACAATTGGAGTTGCTGGTGACCTTGTGGGTTCATGTTCCCAACAACTACTTGGTGCCCAGGCGGGAGGACTGAGAATTCCAGGAATGTGGAGTAGCTAATCTGTTGCTCTGGATTTTGGTCAGACAGACTGTGTTTTTTAAAGCTAGGTTCCACCAAGATGGGGGGTGGGGGGTTAGTGTCAAATAAATTAGGTAATTGCCACTTGCTTTCCATTGTTAACCTATGACCCTTTGCCCTTCATCCAGCAAAGCTGTGGGGCTCGTGGCTAAGGGGCTAGGGTGGATGTCTTTAAACTCTGAAAGAACACACCAGGCAACTAATAAAAGTGGCTAAAGTGCATGGCCTGAGGGAAGAGAAAGTTTTCTCTGTGTTTTCCTGGGAGCAAACTCTTACTTCATTCTCAAATCAGGATGCTGAATTAAATGACTTAGATGTCAACTCAGGACCCAGGCTGTAAGAGGCCCTTAGGATTCATTCCTTTTGCTTCTCTGGACTATATACCAGGTCCACATGAACATCCTTGCTGGATAAATGGCATTTTTATGTTGCCTCAATCCTCACAAGGCAACCGTGGTTCTTAGCAGTGTCAGACCTCTGTTGTAATTGAAGACCTGGTCTTGAATTTCTGAATGACCCAGAGGCACAATCCTGGACTGCTTTTTGCCTGAGTTTCTCTCTCCAAAATACATGTGATGATGCCTAGTCTACTCGCTAATTAATGGAGGGGGATATTTTAGAAACATTTTTGTTTCTTAGAAAAGGGACACACAAATTTAGCCCACAAAATAAAGAATATTGCTAGCTTACTCAAAGCCAGACTAAAATGCCTCCAAACAAGCAGGGCTGAGAGATAGTAAATTAACTATCTGAGATCTAATTGGACCGGAAGCAGAATCCAGATAACATTTTTTACCTCTCATTTACTTACATAAATAAATAGAATGAAAATGAATGGCATTTCCCTCCGGTTGAGGGAAGGCCTGTAAAATGGAAGTAGAAAACAAACATCTGGAAAGGTCCAGGAATCATGTACTTGAAGTTGAAATGCACTCCATGTATCTGAAAGCAGCAGAGAATAGGGTCTTTGGAAGTTTTGGCTTCAAAGACTAGAGAGATGCTCATTGGATAAAAGTGCTTGCCAGGCAAGCCTGAGGACTGGTGTTCAGACCTCCAGCACCCATGAAGACCCAGGGGTGGCCCAGAACAGCAGAGGCAAAAGCAGAAACACCCCTGGAGCTCATGGCTAGCTCTCCTAATTGAATCAGTGAGCTCCAAGCTCAGTGGGAGACCCTGTCTCAGAAAACAAGGTGGAAGTGATATAGAACTGTTGACTTGTGGCTTCCACACACACACATACATGAACATGTAGCTGCACATATGCATGCACCCACATACATACTAACATGCATACACACATCCCCCCAAAAGAAATTTTATCCTATCTTCTTTGAATACAAATCAATTTTTCAATGTATCAATGTCTCAAGTACAGTTCTGACAATAAGAAAACTAAACATAAGTTGTTTTTATTCCTTTACTCACTGTAAGAAGCTTCCATCATTAAGTATAATGGAATTTTATTTCTTAGAAAAGAGAATAAAATTCAGTGTATCAATTAAACTATTATAGCTTCATCCTAGGAAATTAACATCTGTCTTTCTTAGTCTTCATGGAAATAGCTCCTGGTACTTTTGTCTGTGAACATAGGCTCTCAACCAACATCAGCATCAGTTTAGAGATTGAATTCCCTGTCTTGGGTGTGTCCACATGGTGCCATCTACCTCTGTGTGCATTGACAGAGAAATGGTAGGATTCTGTGTTCCTGGCAGAGTAGGTGCATACACTACCCAGAACGGTTTTGAACATTTTCAAATAACACTTGAGTGACATAAGAAACACACACACACATACCCCTTCCCTTCATGGACCCCAGGGAAGTTTAAAAGAGGGGGGATGTTGATGCATTTAATGGGCATAGCCATACTGATTTGATGAACAGCTGTTAGTTGGTGACATTGTGAAAAGTGTTTTGAAAGGTGCCATTTGCAGTCCTTCATGGGCTGCAGGGCATTTTAGGTCAGCAGGTGAGTCACTTTGAGGAATTAATAGCAATGGACTGAAGGTAGCCTGTAGTGGGCCTCAGGATTATGCAGTAGAAGCAATATCATGAACACAAAACCCTTCGTATGAAGTCTTGTTTTCCATGGTGGATTTAAGATTTGAGGCATTCAGAGCATTCCTGGATGTTTCCTTCAAAGCAAAACTTTGAAAAAAATGTTTTAAGGAAACATTTCAAACTAAATCTTGTAGTTTTACACACACACACACACACACACACACACACACACACACACTTGTGCCAAAATTTTCTTAAATAAATGATCATATAAAGATGTAACATGACCGAGCTTTTTCCATCAGTCACACTTGAATACAATAAAACATCATCGTTCATAATGTTAAAAAGCTTGAAAAAGTGAGATGAAATGTATAGTTTTCACCTAGAACTTCTTGAAAATATCCAGTATCCATAAGTGTATCTTCTTGATATCTACTTGGTATAAAATGATCAACTTGATTCTTTGGTTCTCATAAAAATTCTTGATACTGAGCAAATTAGTTATGACTGTCTGGAAATTGAGCGTGGTTATCTGACTTGTGCAAGTTCATAGTAACTGATTGTGTGCTTGGACCAAGGTTTTTGTATGTCTCTGTGCTCCCAAAATGTGACACTCTCTTCCCTACTCCCTGAAGGACTACACTAGATAGATAGCCAAGCAGAATAAGAAAAAAATTTTTATATTCATGGAAATGTAGAATTTTTTCAGGTTTCTAACTCTTTAATTTAGAGCAGTTTTAGGTGCACAGCAATATTGAGAGGAAGGTTCAGAGATTTCCCAAATCCTGCCTGTCTACAGGCACAAGCCCCCTCCCAAATAACAGACCTACACAGAAGTCCCGAGTCTACACTAGGGTTCACTGTTCCTGTTGTACAACTGGATATCAATGCCTGCAGACATGTGTCCACCAACATATTACAAGAATCATGCCATTGTCTAAGCACAGAGAATTGAATGATCTGTAAGTCATTGGTGAGTCACCAACTATCGATCAGGCCCAGGTACACTTGTTGCTATCTCTGAAGTGATAGGAAAGGGGAACCAGGTTGGACATGGAGCCATCAGGGACTCATTTCAACCAGAACTTGTTAATGACCCAACTCACTTTCTGCTGTTTTCGCCTTCCCAAACACATATTTCAGCGGAGGAGAAATTCCCCTACCCCCAGTTTTCCTCCCACTCAGTAAAAGTACCCAAGCCAAGCCTGGTAGTGCACATCTGTAATCCCAGCACTGGGGAAGCTGAGGCAGGAGGAACACAAGGGGGACACAGAAAGACTGTCTCAAAACAAGAAAAAATAATGTCCTGTGCTCCCACACATTGGCCTCCTGCTGTCAGACAGGGTACAGGGTGTTCCATCCTCCCACTCAGTAAAGCCTTGGGGAATGGATAGGATGGGGTGCCCTTCTGGGGACACCCCAAGTTTCTCCAACTTTGGAAATGAGGATAAATCATGAGTCTTGGTGGTTTGTCATTTATAATATTGGTGTTATTAATCACATTTCCATAGTGTTAATCATCTTTAGTGGTCAGTTCCTAAGTGGGAGGCATTGGGTAGTGGATTCGCCATGATCTCATTTTAACCTCACAACCACCCCACAAGATGAGCCCTATTTCTACATTGTTTGCCTGGTTAGACAGCCCAAGCACTAGGTCGGTGGGTATTATTCACTCTGTTTCCTCATAGAGACGCACAGTGGGTGGTAGCCAGGCAGGCTGGCGCTGCAATGAAGTCCCACACTGACTGCTGACTTCCTACTTAGCCTCGCAGGAAGCCGGGTCATGCCAGCAGGGGCTCCACAGAGATAGGGCCAGTGTGATCTCAAGGGTGTCTGGGCAGTTTAGGGAGCCATGACGCCACAGCCAGTGCCTGGGCTTCATGCACCTCAGCCGTGACTGGCTGATGTCATGAGTACATTCTGTAGTCCAGGAAGCATGGGTGTATTGAAAATGTCATGTCTTCAGTCATGGTATCTTGGGATGTTTGATATAGTTAATTCTATCACAGAGCGCCTCTAGCTTGGTTATTAATAAATTTACAGTTAAGTTGTTTTTTAAAGAAGA